>QODF01000171.1:564858-653766 GCA_024372805.1 Oostethus manadensis
CTAACATGCATGTTTTTGGAATGTGGGAGGAAACCGGAGTACCCGGAGAAAACCCACACACGCACGGGGAGAACATGCAAACTCCACACAGAGATGCCCAACGGAGATTTGAACCCAGGTCTTCCAGATCTCCTGACTGTGTGGCCAATGTGCTAACCACTCAGCCACCGTGCGGCCCCAAATAAAACCATATAAATAATAAATACTTGAATACCTAAATCTTTCCATATTAATTCACTTGAAATGTTGAACATAACTCCATGGTTGAATAATTTGATGGTAATTCCAGGTGAAAATGTGCATTTTACCAGGTCACTATTTGACCAAGTTTCACATAAGCACTAATGAATAAATAGATAAGTACTCATCCTACATACGTTTTATTCCAGTTTGATGTTGACATTGAATGGGTTGAATTTGAGCATCACGATGGCTATGGTTTAAATCTGCCTCTTTAACTTAGCACCAAAAAAACTGAAGGAGAAATTTAACAACCACGATAAAGCGGCATCCAAAGTCCTGAAATACATAAACCATCAAACGTACTTATTTCTTCATATGATGCGGACAGGGAACAACATCTGTGCTGTCTTCATCCTGCTTCCTGCCCCTTTCTGCTCGTGCTACGTGGCGTTCAGGCGCACTCGTAATCGAGAGTGTTAGGCGCTGATTGTTTTTTACTTTTATTCACGTACCCCCTACGACAACTGCACTTTGGGAACCTAGGCTCTAAACCCAAAGAGCCGTAATTCCCGTCACAACGAGGCTGCACTGCTGATGAAATACCGCCACTGAAACTGCATAAAAGAAATGGCATTCCTTAGAGCACTGATTAAAATGTACTACAAGCAGGTGTATCAGGATCTGAATCAGGTCCACTGGCTGCTCTCTAATCCCTTTATGTGATACCGGACAGACTGTAAGGACACATTGTGAATGCATAAAGAATAAATCAACTTTTCCTTTCTTGCTCTCTCTAACCCACTTCTCTCTCTCTCTCTCTCTTTCTCACTCTCTCACCCCCACACACTCTCACCAGTGCCTCTCTCGGTTCTTCCATTGGCACTCTCTCAGGCGGAGAAGAACAACCAGGTTCCCCACTATGGACTTACGGCGGTGGTTACCATCGTGTTGACATGACGTTTTTTCACTCGGATGCTCTTTAGCGTCGCTCCTTCGCTGCTCGGTTATCCGTCACCATGGCAACCATCGGGGAATTTGATCCGCTCAACACGAGAGTCCCAGCAACTAAAATAGAAGTTACCGTCTCGTGCCGGTAAGGTCCAACGCGGTGTCATAAATATCCAAGTCACCTTGATACAGTGGTTCACTTATTTTGAAGCGTTCAAAACCGTTAGGAATATTCAAATGGTTTTAAACATATGGCTCCGTGAATAACGGGTTCCTACTGGCATTATTAGTAGTGTCTTAGATACTGTTCTGATATTCTCCCCGCTATCACCAAAAGCACCCCCAGTAGAGAGGATGACTGTATGTACTGTATAATTATTTTACACCCCTCACCCCCGCTCTAAATCAGTGCCCTCGGGCCATCCCCGCACTCGGACAACTGATCGGAATAGGTCCCCCCAATCTGCAAAAGCGTTGCTATTCATAGACATTAATGATATGGTGATGAGCTGCTTCCATTATTTGGACCAATGAGTTGCAGTTTGGTAAATGTGAAAAAAAAACGTACCTAGATGCCAATCCCGGGCATTTTTAGAAAACTGCCCGTGGATTTTCTGTGGCTCATCTGAATGTGCGACCGGTTATACTCTGGGGTGACTGATTGGAGGCTTGTTGCGCCCGTCAGAGCCTGGCCGTGTGCTAACTGTCTACTTCAGTCCTCTCTGGAACGATGAATAATGAATGGCCGGTGCTGCCTGTGCAGTCGCTCCCTGTGATCGGCACCCCCTACTCGAGATAGCGACACATCTCTAGTGGTCACCAGCGCCTTTGAACTTTGCTTGCAGTCTCAGAGCCAAATGCTTTTCGCAGCTGAGTTCAAATTTACATTTTCAGATGCCCTAAATTGAGCCCTGGAATCACATTATACGCCGAATGTACCTCTGATTTGTTCAGAAAACATTTTTTCAATAATAGATGCTGGATATAATCGGCTCCGACTTGTCAAACTGTGATGGTCATCAACGGGTGGAACGTTACAAATATTTGTAAGCAGATTTGGTTTCCGCCTGGAACACCTTGAGTGATCCCAATCGGTGCTAATTGCCCTGCAAGGGAAGCTCGGCGTCTCCTAAAATGTCCCCAAACATGGTGAAATATGTACTGCTGTGTGTACGTGTCATTGAATAAATATGCGCTAGAATAACTTCATCTTTTGTTCAAAAACAGCTACCGACTTACTTATCATCCATCCCCGCAGCTCTGCTCTTTTAGATGCCGAGCGTCTACGGACTCCGACGAGGAGTTCCACTGCACAAAACTAGACAGTCATTGGATAAAGGCTGGGCATCGAACGCTCGGCATCTCTGGGTGTCTGTGGGGCGGTGGACAGGCGGACGCTCGGCTTCTGCGTGATGATGCGTGATGAGTGGATGATCTGTCTGAGGTGGAATCCCTCAGTAAAATGAGCGAATCAGCAATCTTGAAGTATAAAGTTCTCCATTCTGTTGTTCAAGGCTCATCCGGAGACCTTCCCGATCCCCAGCGACTTTGTCTTTGTTAAGAAGGACGAGGAACGGAGGGTAGAATTTACATATAAATAAATAAACGCATTTACGATGTAGGCCAGGAAAAAACAGAGCTTCCCCTGCTTGGATGACCTGCACTGCCTTGACTAGCAGGAGTCATGGCTAGCGGGGCCAAGGAGAAGCTTGAAAACGCTCCTCCGAGTGTCCTGTATGGGAACATCTGGCTTTCCTGGTGAAATACGGGAACGGAAAAGGACATGCGGATAACACAAAAGCAGTATGATGCCTTTGTTCAGTAGAGATTGTGGACAGAGCTACAAACTGGAACCACAAATGCTGCTCTTCAGCCAGTAAGGAACTTTCATTTAATAAAAATAAAATAGTAATTCAGACTTTCCGTATTGTTGCATTTTCCCCAAAAGAAACCTTAAAAGCAAATTATTTTCCTTTTTTTTGTACAACTGTATGTATTGAAGACTTACCTGCAGGCAGTTTATAGTGTTTTATTTTGAATTTTAAAATGAACCCTTACTGTACCAAAAATGAATCAAACCATGACCTTAAAACCGAGGTGCGCACCTTGAACCGGTATCGTACTGGTACGCCTCTACTTTCTCTCTAATTTCTTCTCCTCAGCTGAACACGCATTCCTGGGCTGTAAATGTTGCAAAACAAAAATAATATATATATATCAGAGAAAATGCAATACATGGAGAGAAAGACAGGCAGAATAGTAAAGATGAGTCAAATGAGTTGGTGGTTGAGAAGTCTGCCCGTTTGGGTACAATTGTGTCTTAAAGCGATGGAGAGCGCACTGCTAATACAGTCTCTGTAATGGAATATCCCATGTATGGATATGTAGGGCATGAAGATGTAGCACGTAGAATGGACAATCCGCAAATGGAATCTAGTTAGTCTGTATGCTGTTATCTGTACCTGACAAAATAACCGCTTTGAGTGCTATTGAGCAAAATCCACGAGGATCCGTTTACCTGGGACTTTATAACGGGTGTATAAACAGAACATGGGATGTCGTTTTGCCTGAGATGATTTTTGAAGCCCATTTTTTGCCCTTTCTTACAGGAGTCTTCTGGATGTGGATACGTTCTCCAAGTCCGATCCTGGTACGCTTGACCTCATTCATGCCTCATAAATATAGCAAATTATGCATGACAACAGTTCAAATAATGGTGCATACAAAGATAACGATTTTGAAGACACACTTGTATGGATTTTTCTATCTGAAAAGGCAACGGGATGGATAATGAATAAAGTTGTATTCTTATGCAGTTTTATCACTTACAGTAAATAGAGCAATAAAGGAGATAATAAAACCTTAGAGCAGAATTATTGAGTCAATGTTGAAGGAAGGGCAAGCTTCAGTCGAAAGGGTCACCAGAAATGAGGATTAATGAAAGTCATTCCTGGATAATGTTGCGAAGGATACACGAGATATGTTCCCTGGATACCCTCAGCGAGAATTCCATACCAACCTGTGCCCCCTGCTTTTGCTCATTAGCGCACATTGAGGCTTGAACGATGTTTGGTGTTTATGGCACAGCATGAGTGTTATGCAGAAAGCATTCCTAAATGCTGAGGAGCATGCTGTCCGATATGTAGTCATTGATGCTGAATTCGTTCATTGATCCTTATTCCGGTATTAACCGGCAGCACTGGCAATGTGTGTAACATCACGCATCTCCTGTTGTGGAATTGACATAACATAACCATCGCTTAAAGTATTTGAAGGGGACACCACAGACGTAACGTTGGTCAAGTACACAGCAAGCAAACATGTTACTCGTCAAACACGGTTGTTTACACGATGAGGTCATCATTCGTGCACCGGAAACTACGGGAGCCCATAAGAACACTTAAAAAAAGAATCGGTTTTCATTATAGGGAAAAAAGCCTATGTTTTGTGGTCAACTATGGCCTATTATTAGTCAAAAAATAGTGAAAAACAAGGTAGGCCTATATGTAGTATTCTGGTCCCTAGGTGTCAGTAATGTTCCATTGAAGAGACATTCCTCTGGGATTTCAATCCCAGAGGAAATTAGGAACGCTATAGATCATAGAAAGTGCGCAGCCTCAGTATTCATGGATTTAACGAAAGCTTTTGATACAATCAATCCCAACATCCTAACTAGAAAATTGGAAAGGTATGGAATCGGAGGGATGGTTCTGAACTGGGTTAAAAGCTACCTTGCAAACAGGAAACAATATGTGAAGCTAGGAGAATATGCATCTACAAATTTAGAGATATTATGTGGCGTACCGCAAGGGTCAATACAGGGGCCAAAGTGATTTAACGACATCTGCAAAGTGACAAAACACCTGAAGCTAGTACTATTTCCAGATGATACCACAGATTTTTTTCTCTGGAGAAAACACACAAGAGCTAATAAGAAAAGTTTCAGATGAAATGATTACTCTAAAAAGATGGTTTGATAAAAGCAGATTATGTTTGAATGTAAGTAAAACGAAAATGAGTTTATTTGGTAGCAGCAGAAGAGATACTTGTGAGGAAATTCAAATTGATGGGGAGGAAATTGAAAGGGTAAATGAACATACGTTTTTGGGCGTCATAATTGATGACAGAATGAGTTGGAAACCTCACATGAAAAACATACAACATAAAGTAGCAAGAAATACTTCAATACTGAATAAAATAAAATTTGTCCTGGATCAAAAATCACTCCAAACTCTCTATTGTTCTCTGGTGTTTCCATATCTAACTTATTGTGTGGAGATATGAGAAAAAACTACAAAAGTACACTTCACTCGCTTGATGTACTGCAAAAAAGATAAATTAGGATAACCCATAACGCGGCGTATAGAGAACATACAAATCCACTGTTTCAAAAATCACAATTATTTAAATTTGCTGATCTGGTAAACCTTCAAACCGCTAAATATTCACTTTATACTATCACCTTATACTTGTACTACAAACTTTTTATTCCTAGTGAGAACATTGTACAACAACAACCTTTTGTTACAAGTGTTATACACCACTCATCACTATTTCACTATTATTATTATTTATTATGGATATCATCATATCATCATTTACCATGACAAGGAATACTATTTACCACACTGTCACATGACCTTACTTTTGCATTCAAACTTAGTAAGTGCAGGAAGTGTACAAATGTATCGAAATAGGGGAGAGCCTACGGGGGTAGGATTTAATAAGCTTTGCTTCTTCCTACTCCTTTTGGACATGCGGAACTGTCCGTTGTATTAAGTGATGTATTCCGAAGTCATTTCCATGCATGTTCATTTTTTTTTGGTTTTTGTTTTTACAAACAATTTTGATTACATGCCCAGTGGCTGCATTTGTGTACTGACACTTATGTTACACAAGCAAATGAGAAGAGGTAGCAAAAAAATGGGAGTGCACCTGTAATTTTGTCTGCCTCGCTGCAACATGACTCAATCAGGACATACACTGTAGAAAAGCAGCACACAACATACCCTGAAATAGAGCATAGAATATTAAAACAAAAAACCTTTACCAGACTAGATGTGCATGAATTTTGTAACACAATTCCATGCCTGCACTGAAAAGACTTTTTAGCTATTTTGCATGTCCTTTTTAGGGCTGGAATCGTTTGTTTGCAGGAGCAGTATTGTCATTTGGAGCAGGTGATGTGTTAAATATACTGCACGATTCAGTATTTCTCAAAGGACAGTGTGCGCAAAGGTGTGTATTGATGCACAAGAAAGTAAAACCAGCGTCAACACAACATAAAAGGTATCCCTGGGGGCTCCACCGACATTATAGACCACTAAAGTAGGGGATGTGTCATCGCCGCGGCAATGATAGATGCATCGCTGTCACTATTATAAGAAAGTGAGCCATCTAAGCTGTTACTTTAAAGCAGGGGCATCCAAACTTTTAGTCTTGTAAAATTACTGCTCATTTTTCCCTTTTTAGTTTTTTTCTTTTTGGCGTTAATTATATTTTTACAATGTGCCGAGGACCACCTAAAAAAAACACTGCAGGCCGTAACTGGCCCACGGGCCGCGGTTTGGACACGCAAAGTTAGGACATACGTTACCATTGTCAGTGTCAACACCCCTTCGTTGTTACTGCAACGCTTTTGCACCCCTTCATGCTGACCGCACTGGTGGACCTGGTGCACGACCAGGGCTCCTTCACCTTTCTTGATGAGGATGCCACACAGGTGCTTAACTGGGTTCAGGTGTGGGGGAGACATAGTTTGCCACTCCATCACCTTCGTATTCCTCAGCCATGCACTTGACATCTTGTCGGTGGGTTTGGGCTTGTTAATGTGTTAGAAAACTGCCACCTCGCCTCGTTTTTGCTTCACAATGTCACAGGACTGACTGGAATTGATGTTTCCCTCAATGAACCGCTGCTTCCCAGTGCTGGCAGCCCTAGTCCATGACGCTGCCACCAACACAATTATCGTGCCGTTCACTTGTGTTGCCGGCTATTTAAACAACAATAGCTGCGTATTTAGTCATTTTCAGTGGGTGGTAAATGAAGTGTACTCTGAGGTGTCTGAAACATATTGAGTTTTATTTCTATAGTGCCGTTCCTTGAGAAGATATGCTGTCATAGAAATGGTTGCTGAAATATGATGGTCATAGTCACTTTTGCTGTACTTACTAGTATAATGTTACTTGATGGTAACACAATTGTTGTAATCAACGTTTGGACCTTTTTGATGTCAAAAAAAGGAGACCACAATGAAATCTTTACAAAACCAGGTCACCCCATACATTTCCATTCATTTGGTTGCGAAGGTCTTGGGCCAAAATTGCTTTGTACACTATATGTACTTTGCTCTCTGGTTTTTGGTTATGAGGTTATGACAAGAGATTAGGGGGTTAATCAATGTTCTGGGAGGGATCCCTTCCCTGTGATTCATGATGGATTAACATTTTACTCAGGTGGACGGTGCAAAAGTTTTGTTATCTGCAGGAGATTGCTATGCTGGATGTTGGCTCTGTGCAAAACTAGATGAGTTTCTTGGGGTCAATAGTCATGCAGTCCTTCCTTCAGGCATTATGCTATGCTTTACACTCTCTTTTCACCAGAATTGAGTATAACCAAAAGCTAAGATTAGAAATTAGATAAGATAAAATGTTAAAACGTCTACAGTTGCAGTAAAAAATAACATTTATATATGAACAGGACAGAGAATAAGCATGATTAAACTAAATGAAAGCACGATGAAAGTAAGACAATAAGAGGGAAAATTATAGCACTTTTATTACACACAAATGGCACACAAACATATGACCTATTACAAAAAAGATCATGCCATAAACAGATTAATTTATGATTGTTATAAAGTCTTATGGCGGGGGGGGGGGGTTACCTGGAGTTGCATTCCTTTCTTATCTGCAGCTATAAATGTCCGTAGCTGAAGGAGCTGCTTTGGGACTCCGCCGGTCATGCAGGGGGTGACAAGGGTTGGCCGTTATGGATGTCAACTTCTCCAACATCCTTCTGCCAGCCCCATCCTTGATGGTGTCCAGGGACGAACCTAAGATAGACCGAGCTCTCGTTACCTGCTAATTAAGGCTTTTCCTGTCTCTGTCCATTGACAGGATGGCATATAACACTGCAGAAGCCCCCGGTGTCATAGAAGTTCCGTAGCAGTGACCTGTACAGGTCAGCTCAGTCTTCTCAATAGGTGGAGATGACTTTGGCCCCTCTTGGATAGGCCTTTGTGTTGTGTGTCCAGTAGAGTTTGTTGTCCCCAGGTTTTAGAAGACTCCACTATCTCAATGTCTAAGAGATAGTGATTGTTAGCTATCAGCTCCGGTGGCTGAGCTGATAGCCAGAAATCAATCACAAACCGTTTGGTCTTACTGGTGTTAAAGTACAGATGCACACCATTTGACGAGAAACCACCACTGCATAGTCGTCTGAGAACTTCTGAAGCGGCCGGTGTTGAGGGCACCATCCCTAGGGTGATGCAAACCACTATGTGGTCTATTGGTGAGGTAGTTGATGGTCCATGAAGCAAGCTGAAGATCCACTCACGCTACCTTCAGTTTTCCCCACACCAGGATGGCATTGAAAGTGTTGGAAAAGTGATCTCCAGATGGAAAAAGAGCCCTAGGTGACCGGTAGATGAAGACATCATCTACTCCAATGCCAGGATGATAAGCGAATGGTCTATAGCTGACAACGCCAGCAGGTGGAGGTGGCTGGGGATGAGATTCTACATGGTTTACATGTAGATTCTACAAGAGGTGGTAGGTCAAGACAACAGGTCTCTAGAAGTTTGGGTCCTTAAAATGAGCTATTTTGTGGATTGGGATCACACAGAGGTCTGGAGAGTCTGTAGACCAAGGAACTGGCCTGGTGGGTTGTGGTGGGCAGTCTAGCAAGACACAGTCAGGGTGGTGTGAACATAGCTGAGGTGTAAAGGTGTTGGAGCTGGTGGGGATTGGGGTGTCTGTGTGAGGGGGGTCCAGTGGGGTCACAGTCAAACCTGTTGAAAAACAGATTAATTTGGCAGAAAAGCACACTAATGTTATCGTATCATATTTGCAGGAATGGTAGTGTTGAGGCCATAAAACACACCAATGAGCAATTTGCCATTCATTGTGTGCATGTAAATAGTCCTACTAGAGGTGTGATGCATTCTGTAATCATGGTTTAGTATGTTACCCCTGGTTTAAGCTCATCAGCGTAGCTTCTATGTAAAGCGGCGTAACGATTTTCATGTAATTAAATTACAAGTGACCAGCAAACCAAACAAACAAAAAAAAAAAACGACTAACACATTAAATTATTTTATTATTCAATTATTATAAATATTATATTTCACATAAGGATTGTGGAAATTCCCAAAAAAGGGCAGTTTTCCTTTCATAGATTAAGGCTATAACATGGCTCTAAACTGGCGGCCCATGGGCCAAATCTGGACCAAAAATTACATAATGAGTTCAGTTTACAATTTAGGAGCAACTAGGGTTTTTTTCGCAGCAGATAACAAATACAATAAGCATTAAAAAAATAAGCATTTTTGCAGTAAACTCTTAAAACAGCAGCACCTTCCTGCCTTATAAATAACCTTTTACATGCATTATTTGTAGTAGGTCCCTAAAAAAAGCATCTTATTTACTGTTTTATGGCAAGAATGAGCATATTGCTTCTGCTTAAATTTGATTTTATGTTTGACTATATTTCATATTTATTACCTTCACCAAGAAGGTTATGTTTTTGCCGGCGGTTATCTGTTTGTCTGTGTTTAAAATAACTAATCTGAAGGGATTTGGTTGAAATGTTCAGGAATTGTTGGAAATGGGATATGGAAGAACCAATTAAATTTTGGGTCCAGGATTACTTTTGAAAGATTCTTTAACATTGCGAGATGGGTCCATTTTTGGCATTTGTGCCTATAACTACATAAAAAACGGTCTTTGCACTTGGAATAAAAATAGAGGACAGGTTTCCAACAGGTTCTACAAAATATCAAAGCCTGATTCTGACAATGGAAACATTTTCATATTATGATCCAGCATATAAACAAATAGGGGACCTTGGAATTGGAATTGGGAAAATGTAGGATTATTATTTTGGTGGCAATCATTATATTGGAGGAACTTTGGCGCTTGGCGGGGGTCTGCACTCTAAGAGTGCTTTTATAGTTATTATATTTATATTACATTTGGTAGAGTATGAATATATGAAAGTGCTCATCACACCAAAACACGTCAGTCTTGTTTTTTCCCTCGTGAAAAATAACATTGGAAGCCATATTTCTTTAATTATTTTTTATGATTTCTGCCACTACTTCCATAATCGAAGGAGGCGGAGCAACAGCTTGTTCACGTTTATAAAAAAAAAAAAAAACATTGGCATTGTCAGATGCATTTGCTAACTTTCTGAAGTGAATCCACTTCTTCCACTCAAGTCAACCCTAACCCAAAACCTAAACGTTCTCAGTATTTCGCATCCAGCCCAGAAGGAACATAAGCACCTACTACTTGTCATTGTGTATGCCCCCCCCCGGCCCGTACTCCCAGTTTTTCATTGACTTCTATCAAGTTTCTATCAAGTCGAGTAATTAGTACAAATCAAATAATCATAGTGGGTAACTTTAACATTCATATGGATGCAAACAACGACAGCTTAGACCCTTCATTCACTTCACTATTAGATGCAACTGGGTTCTCCCAGGCAGTGGATGGAACCTACCCACTGTCATAATCACACATCCTGACATATGGCATTGATAATAAAAACCTAACAACATTTCCACAAAATCTTGTACTGTCTGACTATTTTTTAATCCCATTTGAATTTCAATGAGTTAATTACACACTGGCAGATAAAACCATGCTCACCAGATGTCTATCAGACAACAGGGTAAATAATTTTAAAGATACAATCACCCCCCTCCTCAATTCACTGTCATCCATAAATACAACAAACGATACTAAAATCAGTCAATCACGCATTGATGAGCTCGTAGAACCCCCCTCTTACGAGAAACTCCCAACTCTGTCGCCCCGCTTAACTCGAGAAAGAGGAACCCCATCAACCCATCCATCCCTACCACTCTTAGCAGGGATGAGTCTACGTTACTTTTTGACAATAAAATTGCTACTATTAGGCACCAAAAAAACCACCTACCCCCATCAACCGCTTTTGTACATCCCTCCAACACAGCGACCGTCGTGGAAAAGATGATGACTGACACACGCTTTCAAATTATTTTTTCTCCATCAACCCTCCTGAACTAGCTTCTATAATCTCCTCCTCAAGCTCCTCCACTTCCGAGTCAGATCCCATCCCCTCTCATCCGTTTAAAGGTACTACTCCGCTAGTCGACACAGCTCTTCCCAATATAATCAATATGTTCTTATCTTGAAAAACCTAACCTTGATCCACATGTCCTAGCAAACTATAGACCTTAAATTTCTCTCCAACATCCTAGACAAGGTAGTTGCCAATCAATTACACAATTTCCTTCAAAACAATCCTCTGCTTGAGATCTTCAGTCCGGATTTAGGACGCATCACAGTAAAGAGCATTGCCTCTGAGCATCGCCGCCTCAAACAAAGGCCTCGTTTCAGTATTAGTTTTACTAGACCTTACAGCATCATTCGACACAGTTGATCACCAAAATCTAATACAGCGATTAGAACTCCCTTTTGGTATTAAAGGAACTGCATTAAAATGATTTCAGTCTTATCTGTCAGATCGCCTGCGGTTTGTCTGTCAATCATGGTATCCCCCAGGGTTCTGTGCTATGACCAGTATTATTCAGTCTTTACATGTCCCCTTTAGGTAACGTCCTCAGAAAACATTCATTGCTATGCGGATGGCACACAACTGTACTTATCAATGAAACCTAAACAAGCTAGTCAGCTATGCAAAATCCAGGCGTGCCTAACCGACATAAGGAACTGGATGACTTCAAACTTTTTACTGTTAAACTCAGATAACACTGGTTACCAGTACAATTTAAAATCGAATATAAAATTCTCCTTCTTACTTATAAAGCGCAACACGATCAGGCACCAGTATATCTTAAAGAGCTCCAAGAACCCCATCAACCCAGAAGAACACAGAATGTGCTCACAGAATTTCCAATGACTTGTCACTCTTTAGAAGTAGAATGGGAGGTAGAGCCTTCAGTTACCAGGCTCCTCTGTTATGGAAGCATCTCCCCGACACAATCCGGGGGGCAGACACCCTCTCTTTTTTTAAAAGTCAACTCAAAACGCAGCTCTTTGCTAAAGAGTACAGCTAAAACTCACCCTTGCTATGCTGATAAGTATCTTGTTTGTCTTTGTTCCTTGGTCTAAGACTAAGACTTATGGCTTGATCTTCCATGTATGCCTCTATTCTTTTATATCTCAGCCCAACCGGTTGAGACAGATGGCCATCCCACAGAGCCTGGGAACTGTCCAAGGTTTCTTCCCCAGAGGGAGTTTTTCCTCGCCTCCGTCGCTAAATGCTTGCTCATGTGGGGTGTTTCAGTTGGCTCTCTGTGACCTGAATGTGTAAAGTGCCATGAGATGACTGCTGTTGGGATTTGGCGCTACACAAATAAATTTGAAGTGAATTGAAATAAATTGTTTATTGTCTTGAGCTCTGTGCAGTGTGCAAAGAGCAAGCTGATAGCTGTCAGGGGCTATCACTGCCAGTAAAACATATCATCACAACACAATATTAGTGAATGTTATTATTGTTGTCATTTTTTGCATGCCACCATGGCTGTTGTTTGCCGGTGTTACCTGCAAGTGTTCTAGACATGAATTGTTACCAACCGTGGGCTATTTTTAAATGTATTTGGTTTTCTTTTCTGTGAATCCCAGAATAATAGTATAGTGGCTCATTCCTAAATAGGCAGTGGTCGCTGCTCACTGTGTGCACAAAGCTGTGCCACTTTTGCCACATTTGTGTGTGTGTTACAGTATTTGGTATGTACTGTACTTTCTTGGCTTTGCTGTAAGTTCATGGCTGCATGTGTTTGCGTCAGGTTTGTGGAACGTGGTCTAGTCGTGGCGTCACTGCCAAGCTGGCGTCGGTTGAGAAACCTCGCTATGGGGGCTGTCATAATTTGCACTCTGCTCGCCCGCTGCCCTCTACTGACCCGTTGAAGCCCTGCAGAGGAAGCCTCTCTCCGACTCATCTGGCCAGTGCAGATGCATCCAATTAGTAATCGGTTTCCTCTGCCACGTTGCTAGTATGCCTTTATTCCCCGCTGCCAACTATTTCATTAAGTTGTTCAGCATTCCTGTTTTTTATTTGTCCTTTGTGCTTTTGTTTGTTACTTTTACACCCCATTGACCGTAAGTCACCAGCGTCTTTTGTTGCACTTTGTTTCCCCCCCTTGTGAGCTCCTTTTGTTATTATTCAATTATCTTTCTACAGCATCTTGCCTTTGGCTCTGCTTTGGCACCTGTCACCTGTCAACCTTCATGTTTTATTAAGTGAGTACTTTCATTTTGTTATTGTTTTGTGCAGACTTTTTTGCTGTCATGAACACTTTAAAGGTTAGGCCTTACGGTATATACAGTACAATATAGCAGTATATGCAACATTAGAATAATAGTGACGTGAGATGTCCACTGAAAACTAGTAAAGCTCTATCTCAAGGACAATAAGCTGTTTTTTCTTTTTCCAAAAAAAAAGTTCCAGCCTTACAGTGGACCTCTACATAGATCCATATCCTTCATCACTTTAGCATTTTACCTGCAAAACTCCTACGGTTAAACAGCACGTTTTCAGCGGGTTATTCACTGCAATCAAGTCTGACTTGCATGAAAATTTGCATTTAACCACAAAAGCTTTCCAAGAAATGGAACAATCTGCCAGCACAGTGGGACTCAACCACTGAACAATCACGACTGTCGTGTGCACCAATGGCAGTGATGTCGGAATGATCACATACAAATGCAAATAAAATGTGTCAGCAACATTCTTGTATGCATAAAAGAGTTTAAAAAAGGAAGCACCCGGGTTGATCTTAGAACTGGCGTTGTTTTCCATCCTCAAAAAGCTTTTATGTGCCATTGAGTCAGTCTAGGGTGTTAAAATGAGATGTTGTCAGTAACCTGCAGTCAGAAGACCAGTCATGATGAAAAAAAAAAAAAGAATAAGGCACACTGTGCCCCTCCCCCATTCTTCCAGTCCTGTGTTTTATTATCTTGGTAAAGTAACTCCAAATATGCTCCTCTCTTTCTCAACTCACTTAGGCTCAATATGTCCCACCACTTCTCTGCTTCTGGTCAGACCCTGGAGCCAGGCCTGGGGGAGGGGCTCGCAGGCGAACACCTGGTGGCCAGGTCTTCACCCGTGGGGCCTGGCCGGGCCTAGCTCAAAGAAGCCACACGGGAACTCCCCCCCGCAGACCCACCACCTGCAGGGGCAAGCATAAGGGTCCGGTGCTTTGTGATTTGGGCAGTGGTCGAGGGCGGGTCTCCGGGCGACCTGGTCTTCGGCAGCCAAATCTGGTTCTTGGGACATGGAATGTCACTTCTCTGGTGGGAAAGGAGCCCGAGCTTGTGGAAGAGGCGGAGAGATTCCGACTATATATAGTCGGACTCACCTCAACCCACAGTTTGGGCTCTGGAACCAAATTTCTTGAGAGGGGCTGGACCTTGTTTTTCTCTGGAGTTGCCGCAGGGGAGAAGCGGCGAGCTGGTGTGGGCTTATTTTTAGCCCCCCGGCTTGGTGCCTCTGTGTTAGAGTCATCCCCAGTAAACAAGAGGGTTATTTTCCTACGCCTTAGGGCTGGGGAAAGGGTCCTGACTGTGGTTTGTGCGTATGCGCCGAGCGGCAGTTCAGAGTACCCAGCCTTCTTGGAGTCTATCAGAGGGGTTCTGGAGAGCACCCCAGCTNACTCCATAGTTCTACTGGGAGACTTCAACGCCCATGTGGGCAATGACAGTGTGACTTGGAGGGGCGTGGTTGGGAGGAACGGCCTCCCTGACCTGAACCCGTGCGGTGTGTTGTTGCTGGACTTCTGTGCGAATTACAGTTTGTCCATAACAAACACCATGTTCGAACATAAGGATGCCCATAAGTGCACTTGGCACCAGGACACCCTAGGTCGCAGGTCTATGATCGACTTTGTGGTCGTATCATCAGACCTGCGTCCGCATGTTCTGGACACGCGGGTGAAGAGAGGGGCTGAGCTGTCAACTGACCACCACCTGGTGATGAGTTGGATTAGATGGCGGGGAAGGATGCCTGACAGACCTGGCAGACCCAAACGCGTAGTGAGGGCGTGCTGGGAACGTCTGGCAGAGTCTCCCGTTCGTCGAGTCTTCAACTCTCATCTCCGGCAGAGCTTCGCCTGCATCTCGAGGGAGGACCGGGATATTGAGTCCGAATGGGTCGTATTCTGTGCCTCTATTGCTGAGGCAGCCAGTTGTAGTTGCGGCCAAAAGGCGGTCGGTGCCAGTCATGGTGGCAAGCCCCGAACCCGATGGTGGACACCCGGGGTTAGGGCTGCTGTCAAGCTGAAGAAGGAGTCCTATCAGGCATGGATGGCTTGCAGGACCCCCGAAGCAGCTGACAGGTCCCGGCAGGCCAAGCGGCGTGCGGCTTCACGGTGGTCGAGGCAAAAACTCGGGTGTGGGAGGAGTTCGGTGAGGCTATGTAACACGACTTTTGGTCGGCCTCGAAGAGGTTCTGGCAAACCGTCCGACACCCCAGAAAGGGGAAGCAGCCCCAAGTTCACACTGTTTACAGTGCAGACGGGGGCTTGCTGACCTCGACTGTGGATATAGTTGGTCGGTGGAAGGAATACTTCGAGGCCCTTCTCAATCCCACTGACATGCCTTACGTAGAGGAAGCAGAGTCTGAGGATACGTACGTGGACAGTTCTATCACCGTGGCTGAGGTAATTGGAGTAGTTAAATCCCTCCCCAGTGGCAAGGCTCCGGGGTAGATGAGTTCCGCTCAGAATTCCTCAAGGCTCTGGATGTTGGAGGACTGTGTTGGTTGACACGCCTTTACAACATTCCATGGAAGTCAGAAACAGTACCTCTGGACTGGCAGACCGGAGGGGTGGTCCCCATTTTTATAAAAGGGTGACCGAAGGGTGTGTTCCAACTATAGGGGGATCATACTCCTCAGCCTCCCTGGGAAAGTCTACTCCAGGGTGTTGTAGAGAAGGGCACGACCGTTAGTCGAACCTCGGTTACAGGAGCTGCAATGTGGTTTTCGTCCCGGTCGGGGAACACTGGACCAGCTCTACACCCTTGCAAAGGTACTGGAGGGTATGTGGGAGTTTTCCCAACCGGTCTACATGTGAATTGTAGACCTGGAAAAGGCATTCGACCGTGTCCCTCGTGGTGTACTTTGGGGGGTGCTACGGGAGTACGGGATGGTGGCCCGCTACTAGTGCCATTCGGTCCTTGTAGAATCGAAGCAGGAGCCTGGTCCGCATTGCCAGCAGTAAGTCGAGCTTGTTTTCGGTGAACGTTGGCCTCCACCAAGGCTGCCCTTTGTCACCGATTCTGTTCATAATCTTCATGGACAGAATTTCTAGGCGCAGTCAAGGTTATGAGGGAGTCCAGCTTGGTGACTTTAGGATCTCGTCTCTGCTATTTGCAGACTATGTGGTCCTTATGGCCTCATCAGGCTGTGACCTTCAGCGTTTGCAGCTCAGTGTGAAGCTTCTGGGATGAGACTCAGCACCTCCAAATCCGAGGCCATGGTTCTCAGTCGGAAACGGGTGGACTGTACCCTCCGGGTTTGGAGTGAGGTCTTGCGTCAGGTGGAGGAGTTCAAGTATCTCGGGTTCTTGTTCACGAGTGAGGGAAGGTTGGAGTGTGAGATCGACAGACGGATCGGTGCAGCATCTGCAGTAATGCAGTCGTTGTACCGGACCGTCGTGGTGAAGAGAGAGCTGAGCCGGAAGGCAAAGCTCTCTGTTTACCGATCGATCTACGTTCCCACCCTCACCTATGGTCATGAGTTATGGGTCATGACCGAAAGAATGAGATCGCGGATACAAGCGGCGGAAATGAGTTTCCTCCGTAGGGTGGCTGGACTCACCCTAAGAGATAGGGTGAGGAGTTCGGCCATCCGGGAGGAGCTCAGAGTAGAGTCACTGCTCCTTCACATTGAGAGGAGCCAGTTGAGGTGGCTCGGGCATCTAGTCCGGATGCCTCCCGGGCGCCTCCCTGGTGAGGTGTTTCGGGCATGCCCGGCCGGGAGAAGGCCCCCGGGAAGACCTAGGACACGCTGGAGGGACTATGTCTCACAGCTGGCCTGGGAACGCCTTGGTGTCCTCCCAATGGAGTTGGAAGAGGTCGCTGGGGACCGGGAAGTCTGGACTTCCCTACTGAAGCTGCTGCCCCGGACCCGGATAAGCGGAGCAAAATGAATGGATGGATGGATGGGTTCTTAGGAACAGCATACATGCCCCGTCACGTAGAGGATCTTTTACTTGTTCTAATGACAAAGTACAACTTATTTGGATGGATATCGGTTGCATAATGCATAATTCCAATGCGCTTTTACTCTTGTAGCACATCCACTGCATACATTCATATACTGTACATTCATCGCCACCCTCTTGGTCTCGGTTATTTGTCAGGAATTATGCATAAAAATAAATGCCACGGCACGAATACTGCCACAATTTCTGTGACAGGGAAGACGTAATTAACGAAGTGGGCGCCATACAGGGGAGCGGAGATTGACATGATGTAAATGATGTAATTAAATCACACGCCAGTAATCAGACCTACAAGTAATCACTGTGGACTGCTGATTGTGTAAAAACGCTAAAAATAGCGCTATATTTTGCTACTCGTTCATCTCATTCAGAACTAATAAGCGTCAATTAGTAAATGGGTCAGTGAGATACTGTGTTGGAAAGTAGCACGTTGTCATGTGACTCATAACCTCGGATAGCATTGACAGCAGGCGTAGCACAAATGCAGTTTGGACACTGAGCTTTATGTATACGAGGATGCTGTTGCATTTAAAGCTGCTGTAGCCTGTATGGCACCGGTTCAAAAACAATAGAAGTGAACCACCGGGCGAGCATATGTATGCTCCGATACAACGTTTTCACTTTTGATACCGCCACGCCTGATCCGATCCAATTTCAACACGTATCATACAGTGGGGGATGTTAGAAAAGGCTCGATCAAGTGATTATAACTCAAACAGTGAGCAACGGTCAGCAACAGTGGGCACCAGGAAAACCCATGTACTGACCCATTTACTTCTTTCTGCATCTGTGGTATAATTTTATTCACAATGTAGTAGCGACGCCCGAGGTGCACAATAAAGCATTCAAACCCGACATTACAGGAACTGTAGGAGTTTCTCACACTTTGCATGTGTTTTGGACAGTGTTGCTCGCTCGAAGCAGGCGTTTGAACCGGTGAGTGCAATCATGAGCTTTTCCAACGACTATAACTTCCTTTTCCTGCTAACAACTCCCTTTTGTTGCATGCGTGTGAATTGGTGAGGCATAGCGTACATGTCGGAACCAGGAAGAGCGCTTGCAACTCGTTTGCGTACAGCACCAGCGTGTAGGGTCGGAACTGTGGAATACATTTAGAGGCGAACCGAAGTGATAAGACAAAAAAACTTCTGCGACCTAACTCATTAAAAAAGCAAAAAAGGTCAGGCGATATGTATAAGACATTATAATTAAGTAATAAAATACTTTGACTGAAATATTGAAGCCCCCATTAACACCAAGGTCAAGTTTTCAGTGCTGAAAGCAAACGGTGGCGGAATGGGCGACCCTTAGATTTCCATCATTTTGCTCATTTAACGCTTCTTTGAAAGTTAAACAAATGAGTCTTGATTAGTCGCATAAATCATAGAATGCATATTATAGTCTCTGTCCGGATTCATGACCGCAGGACTAGGGATGAAGCTGGAGAACAGTCTGGGTAAGGTGGGGAAAACTGAGGGGTTGCAGGGAAGATGAAGAGAACCGTGTTTGATCCCCAGCAGGATGAGTCATTAATAGCAACTTTTTCTTTTCTTTTCACTGTCCGTGTTTTACTACTAGCAAGTATCAACCTAATAAAACATCAAATGCACCGGTTGAGAAGCAGCATCCATCACAGTTAGCACACAACTGGAAAGTGGAATTGCTTAAGAAAGAAGTTAGGAATGGTGGAGAAGTAAACTTCATTGCTTGACAAGCAGCCTGCCTCTCGAGCTGAAAGCAATCGGGTGAAAAGAGATAACGTCCTTTTCAACAAGAAAAGACATGTTTTCCGGTTTGGGTAAAAATACCGCTCTTCACTGTCGCTTTGATGACATCTAAGCACCGTTTTTGGCCTTCCTTCCGCAAGAGCATCCGATGTAAAGCAAGAGAGTCCATCTGCTTCCCAATGCTTGGGAGAGACAAAATAATGATCAGTCCTGCATCCAAATGAAAGTGACTTTCTGTGGCTGGATTACCGAGTATCATAAAGTGTCATCTCATATGGAGTGCCATCAAAGTGCGGGATCCTTTGAATCCCCGCTCTGATGTTGCCTCCTATATTGCCGTGTGTGTGTGTGTGAGCGCCCCAAAGTGCAGTGCAGCCAGTTTGAATCCATGTCACATCGTTCGCTTGAATATCTCCAACATTTCGACAACTTCATGTTTAGTTTACCTGGGACTTGTCAGACGTTCTGCCTCTTGCGGCGACATGCAGGCCGGATGACAAATTACGCAAGCAGACGGTTTGGGTAATTGCATGGGGTCTGCATCACTAAGTTCATGGGATTGAAACAGACCTCGGCTAAGCTACTTTTCAGATGCTTGAGAGATTCAAAGGTACCGTGAGGAAATCGGGCTTTACTTGTTGCTAATTATTGGCTGAATGAGATTCACAGAGCGGCAGGGGATAGCTTGAAATGGCAAACAAGAAACGTGGTGGAGTTCCGATGATTAAAATCAGGGAATTAGAGCACACAAAGGTTTTTGTCCAATGACGGGATTGAGCGAAAAAAGCTGATCTTTAAAGAAGAGAACTTATAACATTCACATAAAAAGTGAAATAAGTTCAGTAAGACAACTATATAAAATTCTTTATTATCTGTTGTTGGGGTAGCCGCACGGTGGATGAGTGGGTGCATGATGGCCTCGCAGTCAGGAGATCCGGGTTTGAATCTCCATTGGGCATCTCTGTGTGGAGTTTGCATGTTCTCCCAGTGCATCTGTGGGTTTTCTCCGGGTCCTCTGGTTTCCTCCCACATTCCAAAAACACTACATTTTAGGTTAACTGGCAACTCTAAATTGTCCATTAGAGTGTGAATGTTTGTTTGTCTGCCCTGCGATTGACTAGCGACCAGTCCAGGGTGTACCCCGCCTCCTGCCCAAAGTCAGCTGGGATAGGCTCCAGCAAACCGGTGACACTAATGAGGAAGCGGCATGAAAAATGGACGGATGGATAGTTGGGGTATTGAAAGTGTGGCCCAGAGGCCATTTGAGGCCTGCAGCTATTTTTCATTAGACAGTGGCACATAAATTTACTAGAAAACAACAGGAAAAATGTTCAAAAAGCAAAAAAAGATGGGAAAAAGCGGAAACATTGATACTAATAAAACTTAAAATGATATGCATACACGGGTGTCCTACAGTGGGGCCAGGTGACCATTTGCCACAATAAATGGACAATTGTTTTTTTTTATGAAGCAACAATAAGGAGGAAAAAAAAAGCTGGAATGTTGATATTTACCATAATAATACTTTATATATCCATCCATCCATTTTCCACCGCTTATCCGGGTCCAGGTCACGGGGGTAGCAGTCTCAGTAGGGAAGTCCAGACTTCCCGGTCCCCGGCGACGTCTTCCAGCTCCATCGGGAGGACACCAAGGCGTTCCCAGGCCAGCTGTGAGACATAGTCCCTCCAGCGTGTCCTAGGTCTTCCCGGGGGCCTTCTCCCGGCTGGGCATGCCCGAAACACCTCACCAGGGAGGCGCCCGGGAGGCATCCGGACTAGATGCCCGAGCCACCTCAACTGGCTCCTCTCGATGTGAAGGAGCAGCGGCTCTACTCTGAGCTCCTCCCGGATGGCCGAGCTCCTCACCCTAACTTTATATAAATATATACTTTATATATACAGTAATATATTTTTTTGGACCAATTATTATCGGGCCTAATGAGCATTTATGACATCTCACCGATAAATCTGATAACATTAAAAATAGCTCTGATAATCGTAAAACTATTCAATGAGGCGGCGTTACCAGCAATGCGATTTGTGTTACTTGGCTGGGGTGAGCGAATCAAGCGCCCACACTGGACAACACTGATAGATGAAAATATGGACATAAGCTTCACTACTGATTTATGGACATGTGATGTTTTGCGTGATTAGCTTGGCAGGTCTGACAGTGCAGTGGCTGCATAAGGACTTGAAGCTACTGCATACATGTTTTGTTGGTTTATTTTATACTTTTTTCCATTTGAAAATTGTATTCCGTCCATCCATTGTCACTTATCCTCATTAGGGTCGCAGGGGGTATGCTGGAGTAACCCTAAGCTGCAGGTTTTACATTTTGCACCCTTACTGTACCAACAATGAACCAAACAGATTACGGCGTCCCGTTACACCGCTCTAATTTACTGTAGCACATTTGTTGTTAACTCTCATTTGTCAACAGCTTATTCAAATGTGGAAATGTTGACTTTGAATGCCATTTTTTCAGCCTCGCAAGCAATTCTCAGTGTGTGTTTCCATGGAGGTTTGCAGAAGAAAAAGCCAAAGAAAGACTAAGGAAAGAAAGTACTTGCCCTCATCTCTTTTCCTGATGTCTCACACTTTGTCCTTGGAGATGCCGTGCTGCGTGGCCCGGTCATTGTGTAAATTAAATTAGAGTTTGCGCTACTCCGCCGCCACATGACTTGATGCCTTCATGGGTTTGCCCGCACACATAGAGACGATGCTGAGTTACGGTGTGATCAATTTATTATTTCACCCTCCGTGGTCAAGATCAAGGAAACCTCCATGTGAAGAGGGATTTTTTTCTTGAAGCCTTTTGACAGTTAGACAACAATAAATGGAAGCACAGGACGGCGGGAGACGCAATAAACCACTTCAATTTCAGGGCAGAGCGCTTTTGCACATTGACCCTTCTGGTACCCAAGGCATTTTTCTGGACTGTTTCTCTTCTCTTTGATAATTTCATGTGAGACTATCCGTGGCCTCATCTGAAGGACGTGAAGTAACGTTCCTTTGAAATGCTAAATTATTTAAAGCTCTTCTATGTAAGCTCACCAATATTTTATAGCGCAGGCAAATTAACTGGCTTTATTGTATCCCACTGGGGGACCCTGGGAAATGCACTAGATCCATAGTTGTCCAACCCCTAGGACATATTTCGTGTGCGGCACACGGATGATCTCAAGGTCGTGTTTATAACTGCACTTCAGATCTTGACGTGCACCAAAAAGTGTATCTCCTGCTCCAATTTTAATGAAGAGATGGCATCTTTCGCTCCTAGATTCAGAAGACTATTATCTGCAATAACAGTTACCTTTGTGCTCGGTTTATTATTGTTATGTAACGGTTTTCATAAACTAGAGGATGCCCAGTGGGATACACTGTGGTCATTTATGACCATGCATTTATTGTTATTGCCATTCAGTTACTGGTGTCGTCTAAAAGCGGTAGGTGTCCTTCAAATTTTCCCACTGGGGGTTGTCACAGCGAGTCGATGGCATTATTTGCTGGGTTTAATTTTTACGGCGGATGCCTTTCCTGACATAAACTCTTATTTATCCGGGCTGGGGACCCGCACTGGACATCTCCAAAAGACTGGTTGTCAAACCCACGACATTTGCACAAAAGGCAGAAGGGTCTACCTTAGGATATCAACATCAAAGAATATATTTCAGTCATTTATCATTAACAAGTTATTACATTTCTTCTTCTTTTCCTTTCGGCTAATTTACCGTAAATTTCGGTGGATAGGCCCCACAGGTGTACAAGCCACACTTGCCCACGACATATAATGGCTGCGTGAGGACAAGGCTCCTGTCTTTTTTGGACAGGAGCCAATCGTGAGCTACGATAAAACTCACAATGAGCTTGTCAACCAATTGGAAATTGCAGGAGGTCATTGCTCGGTATAACAGTCTGCCTCACAGTGTCATCTTACAAAAAACATTAAACTCATCACACTGCAACTTAACACTCAAAAGTGGACCCCAGAAATATACAGACACGTACCGAAACTACTTTAAAATGAATAAAGCAACCCTTTTGAGGTTTTGATGTAAGACATTTCATCTGAGAAAGCATTTAATTGGAGGACAAGTAGCATGGAAAATGGTGGATAGTGTGGTATATTAGCTTCTGTCCTCCGGGGAAGGACCAGGAGGCCGGAGCTCAGAGCCCAGAGGGAAGCTGACATTGCTCATCTGCAATGCCTTATGGGAAAACTTTAAAAGAATTGCTTGTTTTTTTTTTTCAAGTGATGACCTCATCAAACTGCATTGTGAAGCGCATAAACAAGCGTTACAGTAACTCTGACTAACGTTGTCTGTGTTTTGGAATTATTTCCAAGTGTCTCCTTCCGATATCGGATTTGCGATGACTGCGAAGGGTTGGTTATGTGAGGCGGAACCAAGACTTATTACTTCAAAACTTCCAATTGCAATGCCAAACCCATCCATCCATCCATCCATCCATCCATTTTCTATGCCGCTTATCCTCATTAGGGTCATGGGGAACCAGTCACACTCACATTCATACCTATGGACAATTTAGAGTCACCAATTAACCTAACATGCATGTTTTTGGAATGTGGGGGGAAACCGGAGTACCCGGAGAAAACCCACACACGCACGGGGAGAACATGCAAACTCCACACAGAGATGCCCAACGGAGATTTGAACCCAGGTCTTCCAGATCTCCTGACTGTGTGGNCCAATGAAGCTAACATGCATGTTTTTGGAATGTGGGGGGAAACCGGAGTACCCGGAGAAAACCCACACACGCACGGGGAGAACATGCAAACTCCACACAGAGATGCCCAACGGAGATTTGAACCCAGGTCTTCCAGATCTCCTGACTGTGTGGCCAATGTGCTAACCACTCAGCCACCGTGCGGCCCAATGCCAAACCCATCAATTGGAAAATCATGGGATGGATAACCAGCCCTTTTGTACGCTGGATTCACCAAACTTGTGGAGTCGTTGGAGCCACACTTTGCCCAATCGCAAGTATTTCTAGGATGTTTGCTTACCGGAGTTGTACAATGTCATTTACAGCCACGTCGAGGAGTTGATGGTGTATCCGTTAGCTTCACAGCACATATGTTATTATATATATGCATATTATATATATATAGTATATGATTAATATTATATACAATATCAGCAAAAAAGCCAATATCGGACATTCCTACTCTTGAGTGTAAAGTTGCTGTGTGTTGAGCTGTGTAGTTTTGTAAGAGTGTTATAATATAATTTTACCTCATACTGTATTAGCTCCACCAGTATATAAGCTGCAGGGTTTAAAGTTTAACGGGGAGCTGTAGTGCTTTTCCTCTTTTCTGACCTATTACTGTTGTTACATTGTTGTATTATTGTGTTAAACAATGCCAACACGTCAGAAAATGAGACCTGAAAGGAGTTTTTGATGGCTGTGCACCCTGTGCTTTACCGAGTTCCGTTGCCGACGCGCAGCGCAGACTTCCTTATATGGGCAACGCTGAGCAATGGCTCCCGGGAAATATTTGCTCGGGTGTGAGGGAAAGCTCATTTTGTTTAGCAACACAAAGCTGGACTATTCGCCAAACTGTTGCAGAAATCCGATGCCTTTCCAATGTTACTTGGTCGTGTTGAAAAGTTGTAAGTAACCCAAAAATGAGTATAATAGGTCCCCTTCAAGAAAAAAGTAGCGGCGTATACACCACAATTTACAGTTATGCAGGTTTGTATAATCCAAAAGGTGTTTTATTTTTATTTTAGTTATTTATTTATTAATTGCTTACATCGGACCGAGCCCGCACGGTGGATGAGTGTGTCGCACATTGGCATCACAGTCAGGAGGTTCAGGGTTTGAATCTTTGGGCATCCCTGTGTGGAGTTTGCATGTTCTCCCCGTGCGGGTGTGGGTTTTCTCCGGGTACTCCACTTTCCTCCCACATTCCAAAAACATGCATGTTAGCTTCATTGGCCGCTCTAAATTGTCCATTAGAGTGTGAATGTTTGTTTGTCTGGATGTGCCTTGTGATTGACTGGCGACCAGTCCAGGGTGTACCCCGCCTCCTGCACAAAGCCAGCTGGGATAGGCTCCAGCATAGCCGCGACCCTAATGAGGATAAGCGGTGTAGAAAATGGATGGATGGATGGACATCGGACCGATATCAATATTGCATCGAACGACCCTAATGCCAATAAGAGAGGAAATGGATCCGATTTTGTGGTAGCACTGCAGTAACAGCAATACACTGTTCTGGCTGCTCAGTACAATATCGTCTGACATCCTTATTAACACAGAAAAAGAATGTGATTTTAAGAGAGAATGCACGGTTAGTTTGGAAGTTATCTTGTTAGTTTTACACGCGTTTGATTGTTTTATGATGGTCTGACCAACTTTGAACGCATTATTAAGGCTGTGATTTGTATTGGAAAATTGGAATTTTGTCTGTAACAAAATGTTTGAACTTTGGTGCAAGTCTGTGCTTTTCATGCCTCTATCCCAAAGAATGTTTTTATCGTGCAATAATAAAAAGATAAGCACTTATATTATGCAGACATTATTCATTAAGGTTGTGACACTGCGGCTTGCTGTAGGCTACCCGGCTGTTTGATGACCGAGCTTGTCTAATAGGCAGAAGGAACAACAATAGTGAGTCAAATGATGTTGTGGGTTTTTTGGACTGTGGGAGGAAGCCGTGTTTCCCAAAGAGAGAACACATGAAAGCAATCGCCACACAATGAGGCCTTACATAAAGATTTTTCCAACAATGAGAATGCAATCTGGGTTTGGGTATACAAAAAAAAAATCAAAGAACATACAGTTCCATTTTGCCTTTGTTTGCATCGGCGCTCTCTTTTTCTGCAGCTCCTGAATGTAATGGCACAGAAGAACAATTCTACTATACTAACTACTGTCTTCAATAGATTTCTAGAAATTAAAGCTATCCTATGCAAGCGAGAAAATGTCATCTGTCAGCAGCAGCTCATTTATTTATATCCACTTTGAAAATGCCCCAAGACAGCGCTGATTCTTTGTAGTGCATTATTATGTTTTGGTCTTGTATGTATAATACATGATAAAGCCATAGCTTTCAGGCTTTCTTTTCCTTTTACTCTTTTTTCATTCATATCCTTCATCTCTTTATTGTACATTTTTTATTTATGCAATTACTATTTTTAATTATATTTGTAATTTAGCTACTATGTATTGATTTACTTTAATAGTTTTTTCTTTTTTCCATTATTCTTTGCTATATATAACTTTTATCCTGCCGAATCCAATACCTATCATCCATCAGTGTGATCAGCTGATCACGAAATTAATTAAAAATAATTGAAATTAATCGGGATACGGATTAATTGTAGATATATTTATTCATATATAATGAGTGCCATTGGCCAGAGCCGCCATTAGAAAATTCCAAGGGTTCCTGGTAAACAGGTTTTATTTTTTTTTACGTTTTGCAATTTTTGTACTATTTGACAAAACCTGAATTTAGTTTTATGCATGTTTTGGACTAGAATTAATACATGTAATAATAATAATAATTATTTTTTAGTTCACAATAACTTAATTAACATAATAACATAAAACGATTAAATATCTTTTTTTAAAATACTTAAAACAGAGTGAAAAAATCAGTATGCAGGTTGCAGGGAGGTCCAACTTTAATCACTAGTAGACTTATGACTTCATCATTACTCATGTTTATCAGTATATCTCGTTTTTGTGTGTATTTATTACCCACTTTTATTAATTGCAGTCATTAAATGTAAATTATAATCATCTATATACTGTCTATACAAACATTTATATTACCCATTGTTCCTTAGAGAATATGACAATGAGATTCAATTTTCTTCTTCTGCCAAAATAGAACAATAGCAACACTTTAAACATTAAAATCTGAGTAAAGTGCTCGGTCTTCTGCCTGTAATGGATAAGAGGGGTTTGTTTTACATTTCACCAGGGTAAACATTTTAAACATGCCATGTGAACATGTGATGTTAGGGGAGAGACACCTTCAGGATTCACCCACAGGATCCCAACATCTGTTTGGCCAAAGTACTCATCACCATGCTAAAGATGAACAAATATGAGCATTAGTGAATCAAATTATTGAACCACAACAGGCTAAGGATATGCTTGACCAGCTATAATATAGGGCTTGATGACACAACGGACTTTGTGGTGAAATAGTTTAGCGAACGTTAACGTTGGCACGACCAAAATATTCATTTAGGAAAAAAAACACTGTAATGCCCTGCTTTCTGGTCTTCCCAAAAACAGTATTTCGTCTTTACAATTACTACAAAATTCAGCTGACAAAGGACAGGCCCACATTACACCTGTTTTAGAATCACTGCATTGGCCCCCCGTGGTTTTCAGGATTGATTTCAAGGTTCTTTTACTGGTTTATAAATGTCTTAATGGTCTTGGGCCTTCTTATCTTTCAGATTTGCTTTTACCTCAGAACCCTCGCAGACCCTGAGATCCTCCGGCACTGGTCTCCTAACTATTTCTAAAGTCAGGACACACACTCGTGGGGAGGCATCTCTTCAGTGTTATAGCCCCCGACTCTGGAACAGCCTGCCGGAGGACCTCAGGGCTGCAGAGAACGTTCATGTTTTTTAGGCTCAACACCTACCTTTTTAGTTTGGCTTTTACCTCATTTTTATTAATTTTATTAAAGACGTTTATTTGATTTGACTATAATTACATTTTATTAGCGACATTCATTTTTTTAAAAATTTGTATCTGTTTTAAATTGGGGCATTTTACTTGTGTTTAATCCTGTCACCTTATTTATATTTTATTATTTTAGTTTTATTCTTATTTTACTTTGATTTTTAATTTCTCACAGTCTTTACTATTTTATTATTGTTATGTGTTTTATTATTTCCATTTCTCCAGTGTTCCTCGGAGGGAGCCCTCTGCACCGGGGGTTGTGTTGTCCATGGCTGCGGCGGGTGCTGGCCGTGGTACCTGTCCTTAGGATGGCGTGTCCGCTCATGGCTATGCGGCGCGTGTCAGTGTCTTGGTGGCTGTGGTCTGGTCGGCTCCAGGTGCAGATGGCTTTTGTGGTAGTGCTTCCTCACCTCTGTCCTCAGCCATGCATATTTGCTCACTCATATTTATGTATTTTCATGTGTTGGTGTGGATGTGTGTATGTGTGTGTGGGGGGGAGGGGTCTGATGGGGCATTGTTTTAACTTTGTAAAGCACTCTGTGTTGCATTTGAATGTAAGGAAAGTGCTTTATAAATAAAGATTGATTGATATTGTTAAAGGAAAATGTGGTTTTACAGCGCATGGATGTAATATCCACTTGTAGCTTTCCCATGGGACAAAAACAAGCTCCCAACTAATCGCATGTCTTGTCATGTCACTGTGGTAAAAAGTCAAATTTGAAAATCTAGGTGGGTAACTCCAATGCTACTTCCAATGTCAGGCACAGGGACTCATGTAGTGATAGCAAGGCAAAGCGTCAAAACAAAGATGCAAAAACAGTCGAACATCAATAGGCACCATAACTGAAGGATCAAACACACTGGCATTCATCGGTGTAGCCCGTACTGTCAAAACGAAACCAGAGTAGTTTTGATTCTCGAAGTGCGTCCCTGGTCGGCTCAGTACAGGTGTGATCACGGATTCTCAAAGAGTCATAAATCCCATCTCCTGTCGGCATATGCCAGTCACGTGTTTTATACGGGCATCGGTTGATACGGTGGCATCCCTGCTCTCTACCTGCAGTTACACCTTCTCTATTTTTTTCTCAGCCTATTAGAAAGAGGTACCACTTGAGCATAGGAAGTAAATGGAAAGTGTTGCAGGTCACACCTAAGTGTGACTTGTGAAAGATGCGTGCAAAGCAAATGAAACCATTACTATTACTGTGGTGTGTAGTCGTGGAATTCAAATAAATGTGTTTAGCTCAATATTGGCAAAGATGCTGAAGGTATTTTCTATTCATCCAGTCTGTGTAGCAATTTGTGCTGTCAGTCAGTGTTTTAAAGAAGCGGCGCTGTTTTTTTTTTTTCTTCCTTCTGTAAAGTCACCAGCGGTAGGTCACATCCAGTCCCATTTTGTAGAGGTTTGAACATATTCAAGGCATGCGTGACCTCAACTACTTGGTTGCCGCCCTTGAAGAAGAGTCACACAAGGCTTTGTGTGTTCCCCCATTCTGTCTGAGCTTGTGAAGCCTTTTTGGTTTGAACTGCAAGCAGCTTTCAAGAAAACCCTGAGAGCCACGATGAGTTGAAAGAGAAAGCAAATGTCTGTTATGGCCTGGAGAGACCATCTATGTGATACATTCTTGTGAAACCTAATGAGATACTGTGCTCTCAGCTTAATGGAGATGTTCTGTTCTTTGGTCCTGATCTTGTCTTTCTAAAAGTGAAATCGCCACATCTCTAAATAAGGAGGCAAAAAGGTCAATATCTGGTTCAAAAGATGTATGATTAAAATGTTACAACATTTAAGGCACAATCAGCTGCCCTTTGTTGTCATTGTGCAGCTGCACATCACTTGCACGATATGACTCATTTTTCAATCCATTGTCCAAAGCTGCGTTCCCACTTTGTGTCTGGCACAAAAAATTTAAATAAATAGATACTTGCTGGATGTTGGTCTCGCAGTCAGGAGGTTCTGGGTTGGAATCTCCGTCGGGCATCTCTGTGTGGAGTTTGCATGTTCTCCCCGTGCGTGTGTGGGTTTTCTCCGGGTACTCCGCTTTCCTCCCACATTCCAAAAACATGCATGTTAGGTTAACTGGCCACTCTAAATTGTCTATTAGAGTGTGAATGTTTGTATGTCTGCCCCCGCGATTGGCTGGCGACCAGTCCAGGGTGTACCCCGCCTCCCGTCCAAAGTCAGCTGGGATAGGCTCCAGCATAGCCGCGTCCCTAATGAGGATAAGCGGCATAGAAAATGGATGGAGATACTTGCTGGACACCTTGGTGCAGTTTGCTTAGTGTTCCCACTGGTATTTTTGTCATGGCACCAAAGTCCATGCAGCCAAGAACATGTGCATGAAGTAAGGACTTGGTTGGACAGCTTTTGTGACATTTTATGTGACATCTGAGAACCTGAACATGACGCTTATTTTTCACTCCTACCATATTGACCATGTTAGATTTTACAAAAAGCTTGTAAAATGTCATTTGAAACTGTACCGTTGTCGCACACACGGGAAGGAGATAACACATTTGTCTCTGACCTCAGCTGAATTCAACGGGTGTTCTCTTGCAAGCGGACTGGGATCAGTCTCACTCTGCTTATTTGGCGCGCGTCAGGGTTCAGATGATCACTTGAGCAGAAACCCCAGACATTCATATTATGAAACCTCCCCCACTTCTTGCATAATATCCATTAAAATGTTCACGAGAGAGACTCGCCCCTGGCTGCCAACCAGGGACTTTTAAAAGCAGATCTGTGCGAGATAGTTATAAACGCATAGAACTGATGTACACGTCTCATTTGTATCACCGCACTGACTCATCGGCAGGTAGGAGGTGAGTTGAAGTGAAGCTTCTTTTTTTTAATTCCGTTTTATTGCTTGGAGCAGTTGTTCCCAACCTTTTTATCACCGCAGACCATTCAACGCTTGACAATTTTGCCGCGGCCCAGTTGGAGGGGGTGTCCTTACTTTTTACCTGTATATGATGTATCCTTCCCCAGCGATGGTCTGATACTTTGGTCACCTCCTGATAATCTCGCATATATAAGTATCCATTTTGGCAGGAAAATTTAGGAATTCATTCATTTAGCAGAGCATGCCAATATCTTGCATTTGACTTGCTGCTAAACAGCCGGTGCTGCTGTCAAAATCCCACCCCCCACCCTCAAAAAGGCTTTTCCTCTCTATGGAGGGACGGCTGTGACAAGCACCTTCAAGATCAAACACGCTCTCATCCACCCCTTTAGGAACTCAGAAGGAATCTCCCTTATGACATACGAGGACTGTAAGACAGTAGTGAGGTGTACTGCAGGTGAGACAGAGGAATTCCGAGTGAAGGTGGGACTCCATCAGGGATCAGCTCTGAGCCCCTTCTTGTTTGCTATGGTGATGGACAGGCTGACGGACGAGGTTAGAGAGGAATCTCCATGGACTATGATGTTTGCAGATGACATTGATTTTGCCAATTTTTACTTAAGGAAACGTCAAAAACGATTGGAATCACACAATAAATTAATTCGTAACACAATTCAATGGACAAATGTCAATATTTGTTCACAACCAGACGCACGATAATTTGGCTGTGTGATGTGTGGCATTCCCCAAATCGCTGCATTTATTTATGAATTTTTTTGCTCATAGAGAATGCAGTTGTTGGAACCATGAAGGAGTAAGATTACTGCGCACGCAATGTAGAACCTAAAAGTCAGCACAGCATCAGTGGAGCATCCTTTGCAGTTGTAATAAATGCATTCAAATGACAGCATATGACAATTTTGGAAAGATTTCTCTGCTGTCTGTATTACAAAACCCCTTTTCATTTTCTCCGGATAAATCCTATCCGTGGATAGTCCACACCTCGTCTCTTCTGTCATACGCAGTCCGCCTCTGAGCAAGCAGCTCTTATTGTGCTGATTTGGTAGGCTGGAAGAAGTCATCCCTTCCGACAGGACATTGGCAGGTTAGGTGATTCCTCCCGACATTCTCAGCCGCTCACATCTCTTTCTTCTCTGCCGCTGTTGGGAGTGCTGCACCTATGCCAGAAGCAAATTGCATTTGTGTTTGCATCCAACTTGAGTCCTTTGTCAAGTCGCCTGGGCCCTATCCTGCGGTCTGTTGTCAAGAGTTGTCTTTAGGAGAAGGCCTTTGAGTGCTGGCAATGAATAGCCTTGTGATTTGGATGCTCCGAGGCCGACCAGATGGGCTCTTTCCTCTCTCAGTCACTTTCCATAAAAGAAGTAATCAGTCAGGTGCTTTGGCCGACACTCCATCGGATTACTTTGATCGCGCCGTGGTGTGCTGAGATGTTGTTACGCCGCAACCTTGGGGGGACACAAAGGTCCCTCCACTTCGATTGCTGACAAAATGCTCTGGTGTCGCTTACAGATCATAATTTCACATGTTGGCGATGAAGCGGAATCGGGATGCGACTCGCAGATGGAATCACACAGAAGCTCTTCTGTGGTTTCATTATCTTCTAAAACATGAACGCACACGGGTGTATTCGTGATCGGATTCTTCAGTAGGGTACAGAGGTACCGAGTTCCCACACAAAACACATTCAGTGAGAGACTGTCTCGGATCTGCAATACACTCAGTGAGCAAACAGTGCAGCCCAGCTATTGGCTAGTGGGAGCGCCAAGGAGAAACCCGAGCAGTTTTGCGATCGATGAGATGAAAGCTGGGCCGCACGGTGGATGAGTGGGTAGCATGTTGTGTAACATTCCAAAAACATGCATGTTAGGTTAATTGGCGACTGTAAATTGTCCATAGGTGTGAATGTTTGCATGTCTGCCCTGCCATTGGCTGGCGACCGGTCCGGGGTGTAGCCGCCTCCCGCCCAAAGTCAGCGGTATAGAAAATGGATGGATGGAGATGAATTTATTTTTATTGCAGAAATACCTGCTAGAATTTTGCAATTTTTAATGTTTCATTTTTAGGTGTAGCTAAAACTTTCTACACAAAAGCTTATCGGTTTCATTTTTTGGCATTTTGCTCCTTTTCTGTACCAAAACCGAACCAAACCGAGACCTTAAATCCAAGGTCTGTACCGAATCGCGTTTGCAGCGCGCTGTTACACCCCTACAAACAAAACCGATGATGAATATTATACATTACTCCAAAAGCTTCCTGCCTTCTGCTGTTGCTCCGTTATCTCCCCTACGTTAATTGCTCATTAGGAGAGAAAACGTGGTTTTAATCGTACGGGGGTCCAAACTGTCTGAAGTTCATTCCGGCTAATGAATTTCACAGAAACATGCACGTTGGCTCGCATTGGAACACACTGACCGATTATTAAAACATCCAATTAGAGCCTCCAGCAAGTGTTTGTTTGCTTACGTCTTTTGTGTTTAAGACAAAATGATGGATTTGTAGGTTTGTAATTGGGCCGCTGCTGCGTTGCTGCTTATTTATTTGCAAAAAAGCTCCGAATATAAAAGTTACAGTATATTTGGTTGGACAAACTACCAACTGGGGACAGACTGGGATACTTACTGATGGCACAATATTATGCACTGTATATAAAGTACCATATAAAGTCTGATCTACTTATGGTTTTTTTTTTATTAAAAACTTTTCACAAATGATTTTATAACGTGTAAAAAATCTATATCTAAGAAGAAACACAACGGCTTTACTGAAATGTTTCATGGTGCATGAGCCAATAAATTCCATGCCGTGCTTTGTTAATTACTTTGAAAATACTATTACTGTTTATGTTTGAAGATACGTAGTCATATCTCATGGTCACAGTAAACTTTAAATATGAGCACGCTAATTAGGATTGACCACTAAACGATGAATTGACTGTTAGGAATTTGGTCAATTGTGCGGAATTCATTGTTAAATAAATCGCGTCTGGAACTAATTGAAGCAAAACTGACTGCACTACTGAGCACCATCCAGACAGACTCATTAATGCCCATGTCCTCCGGGCAGCATTATTCTGCCGAATACGATGCTGGCATGGAAACAGGAGTGCAGGACATTCCGAGAGTGATCAATCGCATTGCTTAATTTTTAGAAGAACTGAAATCTAGACATCATTGTGGATTCAAAGGACGTTGCGTGTGCTCACCACATACATGATACATTCTCCAGGTGACATGTCCCATCTAAGCCTTGGCAGTGTTCCTAAACCGATTTAACATTCTTGTTCTACTCTTTCCCTTCACAGTGGTTGTGCTGTATTTGCAGGGCATCGGCACCAAAGAGTGGAGGGAGGTGAGTAATATACAGTATGTGCAGCATAACTACATGTCAGCATTCAATGTTTTTCTAATTAGATGTTTTTCGATTGCTATAAATCTTTCATTTTTATGAGTGTGTCTATGCTTTCAGTTTTATTTATATTGCACATTAGTAAATTGGTATTATTAAATAAATAAGCACTCTATTTTTAAATAAACCAGAAATATAATATACACTGCCTGGCCAAAAAAAAAAAGTTGCCACCAAAAAAAAGGTCACACACTCAACGCTGGGGACGCTGAGCAATGGCTCCCGGGAAATATTTGCTCGGGTGTGAGGGAAAGCTAATTTTGTTTAGCAACACAAAGCTGGACTATTCGCCAAACTGTTGCAGAACTCCGATGCCTTTCCAATGTTACTTGGTCGTGTTGAAAAGTTGTAAGTAACCCAAAAATGAGTATAATAGGTCCCCTTTAAGAAAAAAGTAGCGGCGTATACACCACAATTTACAGTTATGCAGGTTTATATAATCCAAAAGGTGTTTTATTTTTATTTTAGTTATTTATTTATTTTTTGCTTACATCGGACCGAGGCCGCACGGTGGATGAATGGGTAGCACATTGGCCTCACAGTCAGGAGGTTTAAGGTTTGAATCTCCGTTGGGCATCTCTGTGTGGAGTGTGCATGTTCTCCCCGTGCGTGTGTGGGTTTTCGCCGGGTACTCCGCTTTCCTCCCACATTCCAAAAACATGCATGTTAGCTTCATTGGCCAATCTAAATTGTCCATTAGAGTGTGAATGTTTGTTTGTCTTTATGTGCCCTGTGATTGACTGGCAACCAGTCCAGGGTGTACCCAGAGCATACCTGCGACCCTAATGAGGATAAGCGGTATGGAAAATGGATGGATGGATGGACATCGGACCGAGGTCAATATTGCATCGGACAACCCTAATGCCAATAAGAGAGGAAATGGATCTGTTTTTTTGGTAGCATAGCAGTAACACAAGTAAGCTACCTTTTCAAAGGCAAAATTGTACAAAACAACAAAATTTAGAAATGAAGCAGAACTGCAGAATGTAAAAGCAGATTCATCCTAAGGCTTTGAGCTAAATCTCATCAAGAAAAGCTAGCTTTAACTATATACAGTGACTCCAGCCGATTGATTCCTATTGAATTATCCATTAAATGAAAATATAGAGGAAATCAACATGCAAATGCATTCAGTCCAGCAGCTAAGTAAACACCCAAGGCCCCAAAGTTGCATTGCTGCAAGTGCATCTACTGCACACCTATGCTCTAACACGGGAAATCACGCACGTTCACCTTTAACCCGTTGATACATAGAGTCCCATGAGCAATTTGGACGCCCCCTGGGAGAATAGATGGCTGCAGACCGTGGAATACGCATTGCACAATTTTACACTTTTAGACACTCCAGCCGCCCGTTGAGGCAGCAAACTGGCTGGGCCTGAATTAATTGTATTCTCTGCCGTTTTCAAGAGGGTGCTTACAAGACAAGACTACCCCGTGAAAGCGTAGATATTCCACATTATCAACAAAATGTATGACTCAAATTGATTCATGAGTCATTTCTATTCCACTTGTCGGGTGTAATCACAAACTGATTCATGGCATGGAAATCCACGGAGCAAACATCTCGTGCCGACCAGCCATGAATGGAAAAATGACAAACGACTTGCTTCTTTGGAACTGCACTTCAGTCAATAGAGACACATTTGGAAAAAAGTCACATTCAATTTGCTGGACACTCTCGGCGATGGTAGCATCATCAGCGACTTTTTGGCACTACAGTACTGGGGTGACAGCTCATGTCAGAAGACAATACAGACAACACGTTTTCAAACTGACAGGACGAAAGTGTTTGTGGTTGAAAGGTCAGTGCGTCAGATTGTGATTGGCAGAAAAGACAGTAAGCCAATGCATCTTGGCGGACGTTATATAGTCTTCGAGCGACGTTGCTAAGCTGGTAGAGTAATTGCAAAAAAATGCAAAACATAAAACTGCTTAGCTTTCGTGCTGACCCCCAGTCTCCAGCTTTACTGAACAACGACGCCACACATACAGAACTTATGGTTTTTTTCTTTTTGTTACCAAACCATCACTTCCTGGCCCTCACTTAATGTGTACCATGTGGAAACTTTATACGCCTTTTACGCTACCGAATGCTCTGCACCGAAAAATCCTATTCCTATCCCTAATAGCCAGTCCCGGTGTAAGAAATCCGTCAGAAACCAGAAAGAAACCAGTTAGAGAAAAGTCATGCCGATGGCGACTGAAATTTGAAACCAATGCAGGATTTACTAGGGGGTCGATATGGCCGAGATGCTGCAGGTTCTCAGGTCCGGGGCACTTCCATGGGAGTCCTTTGGTAATGAAAAGGGTGAGGAGACAGTTGATAGCGTTGCCTTTGTGTCCGGGGCACTAAAGACATGAGCGCAGGTGTTGTAGCCGTGGCGAGGCAGTGGTGAAATCAATAGCTCATTACGTGGTGCTTTTGGGGCCAGGTCGCCGAGGCGATGCTGGGATTCCACCAGGGGAATTAGTGCCGTGATTGTCAGAGAGATGAAAGGATTGCTCGGCCCAGAAAGGAGGTCGGGACCTGGACTTGTGCGGGGTAGAGTGTCTCTACTCTGGCTCCAATACAGCCCTCTGATTTCTCATGGGATGTGACGTCTATCACTCCCTTTTTCCGAGCATTTTCATGTATTAGCAGTACAAAATATTAAAATAATAATGCACCAATAGTATTTTCTGTTTACTTGTTGGTGATATGAATTTAATCCGATGTGTTGACTTCTTTCCGTTGTTTTAGTCTGGACGAACCGAGGTGATCGATAACACCCGCAATCCAGATTTTGTCCGAAAGTTTGTCTTGGATTTCTTCTTTGAAGAAAAACAAAACCTAAGGTTTGATGTGTAAGTACATGTATGTGATTGATTCTGTATTTTAGTCAGATTCATCAAATAAATGGAGCTTTCAAGCTCTGGCTTCTGCTTGGCGTTTTTCTTAGCCATGACTCCCACCACCCGCTACTACTGTACTGTTTACAAAGTAGACGTGTGACTGTATTGTGAGGCTGTGGCATGCCCCGTCCCTCCCTTAAATTGTAACCTGTGGGAATTTAGAATGCCCAACACACATACTGGTACCAGTGATGTGCAGTCAGAGGAGGCAGGTGAGGCTGACCTTCACTTGTCCTGACAGGAATAAAAAGAACATTAACAATAAATATTAATACTGTCCATTGGACTGTTAAATGAATGTATGATTCCAATAGTTTTTTTTAAATTTCTTAAGTAAAAATCACTAAATTTGCACATTTCCTGATCAAACACAGGGAAGAAACCTAAGGTTCTGTGCACAAACCCCACCTACCTGAGTGCACACGGAGGTTGCCAGTTTGTCCGCACGTTGCTAATAATATAATGCTACATTTATTACGAAGGGGGTCGGGAGGGTGCGAGTTGGAAGGTGCAGTCATTAGCGCAGAAGAAAAGGCAGCGTTTTGTTCTTTTTAACTTTATTATAACATACAAGCAGCAGTGCGAGCTAGAGCTAGATTTGCAAACCAGTCAAGTGCTGAATGAATGCATGATGATTGGATGGATGGAGGATTGTAAACATCACCAACATCACCAGGAGGTCATTTGTAATATCTTGCTGTTTTCCCCTGATGGACGGACAAAAGGAAATAACACAAACATGTTATCAGATAAAACAACAAAGAAAGAAATGGGCCTAGGAAGGAGTCAGTACCTCGCCAGCCATGAACCTCACCCGTTCAGGGTCATAATAAACCGGCTGAAAATATTGTGGTCCGGACCGTAATACCGGACCAGACCCGAACGTATTGCTGGAGCTTGATCAAAGCTTGATTTCAAGTGTAAAAGTTATGGTACCCCGTAGTAATTTAGTGGGTTCGGACATATAAATACTTGATTTAAGCGCGGTAGCAGATGTGTGCTCCATAAATCCTCCTCCTCAATGAAAATGTAATCACGTTGTGTCTGACCTCGTGCTTTCCTTGTGGCAGGTACAATGTGGACTCCAGGAGCTGCAACATTTCCAAACACGTAAGTACAGCATGTCAAAGTGCAATGACAGTTTTGGGTCAGTCAGTGCTGCTGTCCCCCATCACGCGTTGTGTTGTGCGGACAGAGCAACAGTTATGACTCGGTGCCAATTAAGTGTCATTCACAACTCGGCGTAGCGTGAGCCCTTCCATTGACAATGTTTTCTTTTTTCTTGGCAAACGTATACCACGCCGGAGAGCAGAAGGTGAGTGGGTTATGATTACGTTGTGGTGCTCATCCTCCCTTCACTCGTTCCAAGATGTATGTTCTTAAACTAGTCTGGCTTCATTGCCTTGTCTTGTTCACCTCATCTCATCAAGGACAAACAGCTCCAAGCCGGAAAAAAGCTTTTCCTCATGTTGCGTGTCTACAGCTGGACTTCAAATGTGCACGCAGATGTTGTTGTCTGAGCCTGCAGCACCGTTGTGTCAGAACACATGCAGGTGCTAAGTGCCTACCCACGCTGAGAAGGTTACATCTACACAGAGGTGGAGAGATATCCCGTCCGACCTCAAGATACGATATGAATTCATTCTGCTGGGGCTCCGGTGTCTTGGAATTTTCGTTTTATAAGACAGGAGTTACCCTACCAATGGCGGAATTTGTTCCGGCCCGCTCGACAACAGTGCAAATATTGTAACCCACCCGAAAGAAATATGTTCATTAAAACCAACATAATCACAAACGTGTGCATGAATGTTAAAAAAACAACAATGAAAAAATACTATAAGCAATGAAAAATAATAACAGAAGTTACAAAAAATGACAAATAATCATTATTAACAGACAAATAATAACGACCTCTTGGGTCGTACGAGGTGAGCTGCAGGGCGGAGGAGGCGGCGGACAGAGTTTTGACAGATGGCAGAACTCATACGTAAGTTTAGGTACTGTAACTTCATTTTAATGAATACACTACATTACATACTAAACTTAATTTTAATTTTTAACAATGGACGGAAACGGCCGCATGGTGGATGAGTGGGTAGCATGTTGGCCTCACAGTCCGGAGGTTCAGGGTTGGAATCTCCGTTGGGCATCTCTGTGTGGAGTTTGCATGTTCTCCCCGTGCGTGTGTGGGTTTTCTCCGGGTACTCCGCTTTCCTCCCACATTCCCAAAACATGCATGTTAGCTTCATTGGCCACTCTAAATTGTCCATTAGAGTGGGAATGCTTGTACAGTATGTCTGCCCTGGCGACCAGTCCAGGGTGTACCCCGCCTCCCGCCCAAAGCCAGCTGGGATAGGCTCCAGCATACCCGCGACCCTAATGAGGATAAGCGGCATAGAATATGGATGGATGGGCAATGGACGGAAACTTTTCGGTACGCTGAGCAAAGGGACGCCGTGATTGGCCATCGTTAGGGATTTTGGGAGGAAGAGAATGATGGGAGATAGCCGAGATAACCAAAGGGAGGGCAGCCTTTTCTTCTTCGGTTTTACGGCAGTTGGCATCCATTACTTTGGTGCATAACCGCCCCAGACGGAAGTATCTGTTGAATCCCAATTTGTATTATGAATTTTTTGTTTATTAAGATTTTTGTAAGTCGAAGCTCCACTGTTATTGCATTTACTCGCATTCCTCTAATTGAGTAGGTTTTTTTATGTATGTATACCTTTTTGAGTAGTTTCTACTCCCATTCATCCCAGAGTAAATACATTTAAAAAAATAGAAAATGTAAGAAGGAAAAATGAATGATGGGTAGGAGAACCAAGTAAAATGACATCACAGATGGAGACAGACATGTCAGACACCAGCTGACCCAACTTAAAGCAAATCCGTGTCAAATTCTGCAAAAGTCCGACTCCAAGACCTAGGTCTTCTTCCGGCTGGGCATGACCGAAACACCTCACCAGGGAGGCGCTCGGGAGGCATCCGGACTAGATGCCCGAGCCACCTCAACAGGCTCCTCTCCATGGGAAGGAGCAGCGGCTCTACTCTGAGCTCCTCCCGGATGGCCGAGCTCCTCACCCTATCTCTTAGGGTGAGTCCAGCCACCCTACGGAGGAAACTCATTTCCGCCGCTTGTATCTGCGGCCTTGTTGTTTTGGTCATGACCCATAACTCATGACCAAAGGTGAGGGAGGGAATATAGATCGATCGGTAAACAGAGAGCTTTTCCTTTCGGCTCTGCTCTCACCAGTCCGCATTACTGACTGAGACACTAGATAGAAATGAAATACAAGATGCAGATGAACAGAATAGTTTTTTTGTTGTTGATGTTTTCATGCACAAAGTGAGTTATTGTTATTTTTCTGGCAAAACAAGCTTTTTGAATTTGTTCGGGGCAATAGAAGCTCTGAGAATAAATGCTGCAAAAAGCCCTCTCGGCCATTTTCATGATGTAAAAGTAGCTCTCAGTGGTAAAAAGGTTGGGGTTTAGTTTGGTTGGCATTTTGTGTTTCACACTGAAAAGCTGTTAATAAATGCATGTCATTTTGCAAGTAATCCAATTTTCCTTTCATTTTTCTCGCCACAATGAACGTGAAATGTGGGTCTGATATGTACTCATTCATGTCTTGCTTTTTTTTCAGTTTGACTTGTTTTACATAAGTACAATTTTTATGCACTCTTTCAGTACTCCTTCTTACAGTACTCCACACATCAAAACAAGGAAACACATTTAACTGCAATATCTGATGTCATGTCATTGGTTTTGTTCTGAAATGTGCGTTTTTTGGGTGTGCAAGATGCTGATGAACATCTAAATAGGACGTAGGACTTCACATCCTATAAATCCCCAAATACTTTATTATATAGATACCAGTCCAGGGTGTACCCCGCCTCTCGCCCAAAGCCAGCTGGGATGGGCTCCAGCATACCCGCGACCCTAATGAGGATAAGCGGAATAGAAAATGAATGAATAATTGAAAATGTGGAACTTTCAGAAATGAAAACACTAAGGGTGTACTTTAATGAGTGTTAGGTTACGTATCATTTTCTGCCTCATTTGCTCTATTGCAGACGAGAGTGTTGTTTTTGGCAGCAATAATCGCTTTAAACTCCTCGTAATGCTCCATAATAATTATTTGATCCTCTTGTGTGAAATACGCCGCGCGGGGCATTGCTACATTTTTGCACAGAAGTAGAATATTATGACGTCAAACACCCTTTTTTATTATTGTGTATATACAAGCGCCAGATTTGCCCGCCGAAATCGCATTGCACCGGACCCTTATGCTTGCCCCTGCAGGTGGTAGGTCTGCGGGGAGGAGTTCCCGTGTTCCTGATTCGGGCTGGCCAGGCCCCCACGGGTGAAAGCCTGGCCACCAGGCGCTCGCCTGTGAGCCCCTCCTCCAGGCCTGGCTCCAGGGTGAGGCCCCGGTATCCCATGTCCGGGTGAGGTGGGGTCACTCCTCTTGTCTTTCGTCATTAGGGTCTTCTGGCTTCTTCTTCAGGCTTGCGGGACTCCTGAAGCAGTTTACAGGTACAGGCAGAACAAGCGGCACGCGGCTTTGGCGGTGGTCGAGGCAAAAACTCGAGTGTCGGAGGAGTTTGATGAGGCTATGGAGCACGACTTTCGGTCGGCCTCAAAGAGGTTCTGTCAAACCGTCCAACACCTCAGAAAGGGAAAGCAGCCCCCAGCTCACACTGTTTACAGTCCGAACGGGGGCTTGCTGACCTTAACTGAGGATATAGTTGGTCGGTGGTAGGAATACGTTGAGGCCCTTCTCAATCCCACTGACATACCTTCCGTAGAGGAAGAAGAGTCTGAGGATACGTACATGGAGAGTTCTATGACCATGGCTGAGGTAATTGGGTAGTTAAAACACTCCCCAATGGCAAGGCTCCGGGGTTAGACGAGTTTCTCCCGGAATTCCTCAAGGCTCTGGATGTTGGGGGTCTGTGTTGGCTGACAGGCCTCTAGAACATTGCATGGAAGTCAGGAACAGTACCTCTGGACTGGCAGACCGGGGTTGTGGTCTCCATTTTTAAAAAGGGTGACCGGAGGGTGTGTTCCAACTATAGGGGGATCACACTCCTCAGCCTCCCTGGGAAAGTTGACCGTTAGTCGAACCTCGGTTACAGGAGTTGCAATGTGGTTTTCGTCCCGGTCGCGGAACACTGGACCAGCTCTACACCCTACACATACTGCAGGGTATGTGGGAGTTTGCCCAACCGGTCTACATGTGCTTTTTAGACTTGGAAAAGGCATTCGACCAGGTCCCTCGTGGTGTCCTGTTGGGGGTGCTCCCGGAGTACGGGATTGGTGGCCAGCTACTACGTCCCATTCGGTCCTTGTACAATCGAAGCAGGAGCCTGGTTCGCATTGCCAGCAGTAAGTCGAGCTTGTTTCCGGTAAAAAGTTAGTCTCCGCCAAGGCTGCCCTCTGTCACCGATTCTGTTCATAATCTTCATGGACAGAATTTCTAGGCGCAGTCAAGGCGTTGAGGGAGTCCAGTTTGGTGACCTTAGGATCTCGTCTCTGCTATTTGCAGACGATGTCGTCCAGGCTGTGACCTTCAGTGTTTACTGGAACGATTTTCAGCTGAGTGTGAAGCTTCTGGGATGAGACTCAGCACCTCCAAATTCGGGGTTCTCAGTGGGAAACAGGTGGACTTTACCCTCCGGGTTGGGAGTGAGGTCTTGCCTCAAGTGGAGGAGTTCAAGTATCTTGGGGTCTTGTTCACGAGTGAGGGACGGTTGGAGCGTGAGGTCGACAGACGGATCGGTGCAGCGTCAGCAGTAATGCGGTAGCTGTAAGGAAACCTCTCTGTTTACCGATCGATCTACGTTCCCACCCTCACCTATGGTCATGAGTTATGGGTCATGACCGAAAGAACGAGATTGTGCATACAAGCGGCGGAAATGAGTTTCCTTCGTAGGGTGGCTGGACTCACCCTAAGAGATAGGGTGAGGAGCTCGGCCATCCGGGAGGAGCTCAAAGTAGAGCCGCTGCTCCTTCACATCGAGAAGAGCCAGTTGAGGTGGCTCGGGCATCTAGTCCGGATGCCTCCCGCCGCCTCCCTAGTGAGGTGTTTCGGTCATGCCCAGCCGGAAGAAGGCCCCGGGGAAGACCTAGGACACGCTGGAGGGACTATGTCTCACAGCTGGCCTGGGAACACCTTGGTGTCCTCCCGGTGGAGCTGGAAGAGGTCGCCGGAGACCGGAAAGTCTGGACTTCCCTACCGAGACTGCTGCCCCCGCGACCCGGACCCAGATAAGCGGAAGAAAATTGTATTGTAAAAGGGGGTCGTTTGAGGTAAATATCATTCTACTTCTGCTCAAAAGCAAAGTGATCCCAGCCAGTGTATTTTTACGCAAAATGAGCAAGTAGTTTTTGTGGAGTGTTATGAGGAGTTTGAAAAAGTTATCACTGCCAAAACCAACCAACAGAAGGAGGGAGGACTGCTGGCAGAATAATGCTGAGCATGCAAATGGCCAAGTTAACATTGATTATTATTCTAATTACACCCTACAAGTCTGTATATCACCAACACCGAGCTTGTGCAACTTTAAAAACCCTTATCCATTAAAAAAAGTAAATAAACTGGAGCAACAAATGTCTTTTTCAGCTATGAAAGATTTCTACAATGTAGTCCCGCGACCGTAATGAGGATAAGCGTCATAGAAAATAGATGGGATGGATTGTTTTGATATTTTACTGCACTAAATTCTAGAGTGCTGTACCTTGTGGTGACCAATAGGAGGCAGTGTTGACATTTTTTTTCTTTTTGTTAGAAAAAAGAAGTGTTTTGTTGCCGTTGAGTGTTTATTCCTACAGCATACAATGTAATATAATAAGACTAACGGGCAGAGTACTCTAATAAGTGAGCAAACGTAGCATATTCCCAAGGCTAAAAATGTCCCGAAACCAGTCCCGAAAGTCGTAGTGGAAGTCGGGACCCGGTTATGAGTTTACGTTACCATGGTGATGTAGCCGCTTTAAAAAAGAGCCACATTTGTTGTACAGGCAAGCCTGGCTTTAGACTCAACAGACTTTGCAGTACACCCCAAGGCGTGAGAGCAGGGCACGACTGAATGAGAGTGATTGGAAAGTTTTGTGACACAATGCAATCTTGCAAAGAATGGTGTTTTTTTATCCATCAATATTATCCCCCCCTTCTAAAATACAGACAATTGAGAAGTTAACCAACATCCTGGAAAAGATTGCTTTCCAGCGTGGAGGTTCTGCTATCTGTCTTTATCCCGCCATGCAATTCATTATCTCACTATTATCTCCCTTTTTTGTTCAGGATTTTTTGGGCCAGACATTTTGCACCCTGGGAGAAATCATCGGCTCCACCGGAGGACGCCTGGAAAGGACTCTCTCGTAAGTCATGCAACGTAATCTGGTTTATGCTAACATAATTACACGTAACAAATTAATTCTCCATTTTTGCTATTGTGTATTGAACGATAGGCGTAATAGAATTTATGCTCATGAATACTGATGGCCAGCCCCTGATGAAATCTTAAGCTGCAATACCCGACTCAGTGTATTGCCAAGACTGGTATTAATCTATTAGATCAGAGTGTCGGGGGGCCAGATCACATTGAAACATCACTGGAGGCAGACGTGCTGCAGTGACTAAAGCATTTTGCATGTAAACTGATTAGTACTATGGTCAAATACAACACTACACTTACCCAGAAATACTATATTTATACAAAACTGTCCAGACCGACTTTAGTCATTTGGGATGCACCCACGCTTGCCACGTTTGGCTCGGGTAAAACGAACGCTGATGCTCTGCCAGTATGGCTTGTTTGGTCGTGTGTGAATGCCGTCAAGTGGGTTCTGTTCATTTGACCGCAAATGTGAACGCTACACGGACCGGTGATAAAATGACAGCAGAAATTACAAATAAGTAAGAGAAACTGCTTTGAAATGTTCTCTCTCTCTCCCCCCCCAGTGCTCAGTTAAAGTATATTTTGGAAGCTTTTATAAAAATAAGATAGAGAGACTCTTGCAGATGGCATTTGGGTTTGGAATATTGGAGTTGCATGACATAATATGGTAAAGCTATCAAGTCCTTAAAGCATATGTTCTTTACTGTGCACATACATGAGTATGAACATTGAGAAAAACGCAGTAAAGTGAACAGCAGTTAGCCTTTTTTATAACTAATCAGGATCAGAGTAGCAAACAAGTGTGAACACATCTTCAATTCATCAATCAGGACTTGGACTCGGGGGCAGCGTGGCTTAGGTGTGAGAGCGGTCGTCTCTGATTTGATCCTCAGAACCCCATGACCATGTTGAGTGTCTAGTACCCTACCGGTACTATGTCATCAGTAGGTGAATTTCAGTCACTACGGTAACGTGAGTGACGGTGACAGTAGAAAAGCGGCGCGCAAGTGAAAGCCCGTTTATCATTTTCTAGAGTTTGCAGATGAATCTAAATTAGTCACCTGACTGTTGCATGCTTCTGGTGTCGTGAGAACAGTTTGGGGCAGGCCCCTTTCTGATCCAGCGTAGTAGCGTTGCAGTGCACAAAGCTTAGGGTAGAATATGCACAGAACCCTGACCTCAACCCCTTTCCAAGAACTTAACACAATACAGATCAGATTTGTATTACACTTGCACACCTTCCCTGTCTTATTCATGGTCCATATGAAAAGGAAAACAATGCATACTATGTTCACACAATAGTTTGAATTCAAAGCTTGATTCCTTTAAAGATAGATTTCCTTTCAAAAATGTTCTGTTTTTCTTCATTCACTCTTGGTTTCCTTTGGGCCCAACAAATGTGGTAAAAGGTCTACTCATGAAATATTGATGAGCTGATTTTTCCTTTCAAAATGTGGAAACCTGCGCTGTGTGCTTGATAGTGCTTTGCTTCTGCTCTTGCATTCAAAAGTACTTTGCGTCCATCTTGGAAATAGCCGGTGACCATAGACATAACTCATATTAAACGTTACAATGAATGGGAATCAAGGCCGCACAGTGCATGAGTGGTTAGCATGTTGGCCTCACGGTCAGGAGGTTCACGGTTCAAATCTCCGTTGGGTATCTCTGTGTGGAGTTTGCATGTTCTCCCAGTGCGTGCGTGGGTTTTTTCCGGGTACTCTGGTTTCCTCCCACATTCCAAAAACATGCATGTTAGCTTAATTAGCCACTCTAAATTGTCCATTAGAGTGTGAATGTTTGTATGTCTGCCCTGCGATTGACTGGCAACCCGTCCAGGGTGTACCCCGCCTCCCGCCCAAAGTCAGCTGGGATAGGCTCCAGCATACCCAGGACCCTAATGAGGATAAGCGACATAGAAAATGGATGGATGGTGTATAAGCCTGGAAACGACAACGACAATTTCCAAAGCTGCGCATGTTTGTGTGTCAGGTGAAAGACTAATGGATTTCGGACCGTTACTACAGTAATTGCCTCCAGACAACAGATTCAAGGTGTTGTCACCCAAAGTCGTGAGTCAGGCCCCACAAATAACGTTTGCAATATCCCAATATCAGGATATCACGCCCCTGAAGAAAAGCAAAATGATCACACTTACAGCTCCCATGACTGTGTCAGACAGACAGATGGCTCCAGGGCATGTACACGAGTCGGCCTCATCTAGCGTATTGTGCAGGCAGGATGAAGTGAGCACTACAAGCACCGCTAGTGAGTGACATTATGCCAACAAAACATTACCCACAATGCAACGTGACCTTCACCAGTAACGCATTACTGTGCTCACAGTCGAACGCAAGGTGGAATGAGCTGTGACAAAGAAGCCAAAGGGTGAAATGTCACTTGAACCTGAATATGACATCACGCTGCATACACGGTTGACCGTTACCTTTTGTCTGGCGCACTGGGTTTCGCATCCGCCCATCTGGCCGAGCCGTGACAGCGCAACCTATCTTTCTGATGGACTCGTTTCACGCGAGAATTGTCCAAGTGAGGTGAATAGAGGTGATGGTTAACTCAGGTGGCGACGTCTCTTTCTTCAAATCATGTTTAATACAGAGCATTGATTGAAATCATGATGGAAGGACAAGTGAGCAGAGCAAATGACCAGTTTTGTGCCTTTTTGACGATCAACAATACCCATTTTGAGTTTCAACCTGAGTTTGGAAAACCCTGCTTAAAAGGATTTGCATGTCTCTTTCGCTCTCTCTCTTTTAATTCACCTTTAATTGTGTTTTTTTCATTCAGCAGGCCGACTGGAGAGCGAGAAAAAACTATTATTGGTTTCAAGAAATTGACTACCAATTTGAAGCCCTTTAAAATTAATGCACCATCAACAATGTGAAGGTCTTATGATCTGCAGCAATCAAATTTGAGCATTTTTAGGAGTTGGAAGTTGCTTTAAAATGCATTCAAAAAAGAGACATGTATTCATAAATGTACGAAAAGAAAGTTCACCAAAATGCATTAATAATAATAAGAACAAGCCTTGACGGAAAACTGCCCTTTTTTTACATTTGGCCCATCATCCACAATGTTTATGTGACACATGAACCCAAATGTCTTTCTCGTTCCTCTGCATTCTAAAGATATGAAAACAGATACAAAGAGAACGCTTATTACGGCACGTATGGGAATGACTTATTCCACCTATAAAAGCGTCTGAACATTTCTCCAAAAAGCGCCAACAATGCTCCATTTGTATATAATATCTTCTTCTCCTTCCGGCTTATCCCTTCAGGGGTCGCCACAGCCAATCAATTGCCTCCATCTAACCCTGTCTTCTGTATCCTCTTCTCTTCTCTTCAGTCTTGCGCCAACTACCTCCATGTCCTCTTTCCCTACATCCATAAACCTCCTCTTTGCTCTTCCTCTAGGCCTCCTGCCTGGCAATTCAAAACTCAGCATCCTTCTACCAACATATTCACTATTTCTCCTCTGGACATGTTCCAACCATCTCAGTCTGGCCTCTCTGACTTTATCTCCAAAACCTCTAAAATGTGCTGTCCCTCTGATGTGCTCATTCCTGATCCTGTCTATCCTGGTCACACCCAAGGAGAACCTCAGCATCTTCATCTCTGCTACCACCAGCTCTGCCTCCTGTCTTTTCCTCAGCGGCACTGTCTCTAAACCAAACAACATGGCTGGTCTCACCACAGTTTTGTGACCTACACCATTTGTATATAATATAACGTGCAAATTAACCAAGCTACAGCGACATTGTCATTATTATTAATATTGTGACGCTGATCGAACAACTTTACTGTGGCATTGACACTTAGCCAGAACCCACGAAGGTGACTACTAGCCGGCTAGTGACTAGGCTGACCACAGACCAGGCCACAGAGGCTCCATATTGGAGATGCCGCCACTGCTGCTGTGTTTTTATTTCCGAGCTTGGAATAGTTAGTGTATATTGTGGGTGATGGACAAAAACTGCATATAAGAATGAACTTCATCCTGTATCTCATTAATTGTGGCCTTTTGGATAAATACAAACATAATTTGTGTATCTTTAACGATTAAAAAGGTATCTTTGGAGATTCTCCTAAACACACAATGGGGTAGACACTGTATAAGTTCTTACTGTTTCACAGTGATGATTCTGCACGTGTTGTGTTTTATTGTGCCCTGTGAGTGCAAAAATGGTGATTTAAAATAACAGAAACCCTGCACATGATGTTCATTATTTTAAAGCTTCGTTAGACTTATACAAAGATGTATACTTTGAAATAATTGCCTCTGTGTTGGTCTTCTGCTCGCATGGCAATTTAGGTCAATGAAAATAGTCAGCTCATTATTATTCATCTAAGCCCATTATTTTTAGTTTGGAGGTCTATTTTTTGGTTTTATAGTAAGAACTCACTGCTGGTTGTAGCCTTTTTTTCCCTCCAGGCTTTGATTGGCGGAAATGAGGTTGTGGTGCCACCTGGTACGTTGGCAAGAGCTTGACGACCTGCAAATGCATTTTAGTGTGGACAATTTGTCGTTCATCGGTGCAAAGATAGTTCTTGATTTTGAATGAGCCTCTTTCTGTGGTGCTCTCTTTCAGAATGCTTTTTTTTTAAAATTCCAATTCCTTTGTTGGTCCAACAAGTGCTGTTGCTGACAAATGAAGAGTGCCACAGAACAACACTGTCACATTATTTGCCAAGATGCTCGGAAACACTCATTTCCACTTGAAAGCGTGCCAACTGCGGACAGATCTGTGCTTTACAAGCTAACAACTCCTTCTTGCCAGTTTGGGAAAATATACACGTGCATATTTTTTTACATGTGGTTCCTCCTCGTAATCCAAAACTGCGAGCAAAAGACAATCACTGGTTTCAATTTACAGAGCACAACGTGCTGTAACAGTTTATTATTCTTTTGTTTTCACCATGCCTCAAGATTAAATGCCAATTGTTTGAATTTTGGGATTAAAATGTCCCCTCGGAAGCAGCCAGGGTTTTGTCGTCTGGTTTGTCTTAGCAGAGGAGCCCAGATGAAACTTGAATGGCCGCACCAGATGGCAGGTGATTCTTTGCTCAGATGTAGACCGCAGGGGACAAGTGTGTGTGTGTGTGTGTGTGTGTGTGTGTGTGTGTGGTTTTGGTGGGGGATGGCTGAGTTGGATTGTTCAGAGTGCAAAACAATGTGGAGACAGTGCTGTGATGTCATGAATAATGTCCTAGAAATCGTTGCATTGATGCTACAAATATCTTGTTCTTCTCTACTCCTTACTTGGGAAAGAGTACAAGACAGTGGAACTTCATGCAGCGAATTAATCTGTTCCAGAAGGTCAGGCTTCCAACCGAAAAATACTCTAATGTATCTAATCTATTTTTTCCCCAGAGGAAATCATGTAAACCCAACAATCCATTCTGGAGACCCAGTAAATTCTAATGCAAAACAATATGGTTTCACATTTCCAGTTTTACATGCTAGAAGCAGTTTGAAATGCACACAAATGCACTTTTAGAACAAATAGCTTCACTTTTATCTTGATTGAAAATGGGATTGTTGCTAAAGACGGCGATGTGCCAGCGATCTCCACTCGGACACCTCCTTCCTGTTTTGCTTTCAGTTATTTCTTCAGTTCATCTCACTTTCTGGCTAATTTCCTAATTTTTCTCCATCGTGGGTTTTTTTTTTTTTGCAGCCGCGATCAATAGGAAAAGCAAAGACTGCAGCAAAGATGAAAAAGAATTAGAAATTAAGAACACAGCTGGACTAACGCGGAGTTTTAATAACACAACAAGAGGCCAAAATGTATTCATACCGGGAAATGTGAGCAAAAACCGAGGCGAGATTATTGCATAAATCTTTGATGTGGACCAAAAAAATATGCTCAATGCTTTTGATCATTTACTGGCCGTTTTATTTATTTTGGAGCGCAATCATCCAACAAGAAATAATATTAAAATATATATATATATATAATAAATGGTTAGTCGTGTCCAAAACAAATAACCATACTAATACCATCAGCGCACATCAAGCGCACATTCGATTGGACTTCAAAGTTGTAGATGAGAGATGGTTCCACTGGTGGGTTGCGACCGAGGCCGATTAAGTTTGAACCTCACCCTGACTAGCAGTTTTCTTTTCTGAGGTAATAAGTGCCAGACATTTTCAAATACAGAGTCAGTTGTAGTCTTCAAATATGGAAAACAATCGTAGAGCAGTTATGGGAGTCGGGTGATAGTCTTCTCAGTTGTCTTCTATTTTTAAAAAAAAACAATAATAATAATGAGAGATCCTGACAATAGTGCACATTTTTTACGTTATTTTGAATTCCCAAAGCTTTTTCTGACCAAAGGGACGCAATTCCTCCCCATAATGATATTTTGAGATATTTTACTGTTATGAATATCTTGACATTAACGAAGGTCTACTTATAACACATTTAACTGGTAGTTCTTATGGCTATCTTCAAGCATACACACTTGTGTTATGTTTTGTTTTTCTTTACAAGATGCTTTTCAAAGGTCATCAAGCATTTGTGCACAGTGGAATGCAATAACCCTACAATGCCCTCAAGTGTACAGTATTTCCGGTGTAAGTGGAATGTGGGTGTGAATGTTTGTCTATATGTGCCCTGCGATTGGCTGGCCACCAGTCTAGGGTGTACCCCGCCTCCCGCCCCAATGTCAGCTGGGATAGGCTCCAGCATACCCCCGACCCTAATCAGGATAAGCGGCATAGAAAATGGATGGCTGGATGGATAAGAAATGGGGCCTTTAATTAGCTTTTGACTTGGAATTTAGTTTGAAAATTTAGAAAGTAAACATTCATTCATTTTCTATACCGCTTATCCTCATTAGGGTCACGGGGATGCTGGAGCCTATCCCAGCTGGCTTTGGGCGAGAGGCGGGGTACACCCTGGACTGGTCGCCAGTCAATCGCAGTAAACATTTGCACATTAAATCTCCCACAGTTGTTGCTTCTCTGCATTTGTGACCCGTACAGCCCTAGATATGATGCCATGTTTTTCCCCAGTCCATTGATTAAAAAAAAAAAAAAAGACCAGGCAATCAAGGTGATACAGCCCAGAGGGCTTTTTTGGGGTACTCAATCGTCTTTTTCTCACTGAAAATAAATTACCTTTTGTTATACATTCCTGCGAGTCAAGCTAAGTCGTCTGGCTCCTTCATCTATCTTAAAATTGGATTATACGACAAAACATTGCGGAGACAAACCCAATTTTATAACGTTAAATTGGGATCAGCCTTGGAGAACAGCGAGGTCATTTTCTCAAGGGTGCAATGAAAGAATGTTGGTGATTCAAGTTTTATGGTGCGTTCACACATATCGTGTTTGGTCCTGTTAAAACTAAAATCGGGGCGTTTGCCCTGCTAGAGTGTTTGGTGAAGCGTGAACGCCGTCATCAACAAGCAAACTGAGTCTGCTGATACTTTCACAATAGCCATTTGAAATACCCAAGGAAAAATAAGGCATTTCCTCGAATAATGAACAACTAATTAGTTTCACTTTTTAGATAATCAACACTTTTATTTATGTCTTGGACTGTCATGCTTAACCCCACGACCCTGATGAGGATCAGCGGGGAACAAATTGGATGGTGTTAAAATGCAATTTGTTGCTGCTTGCTTGGGACTATATTATTGTGCTTTATAGATAAATGTATCCCCGTGAGACCGTAAGGTTTTGCTGGAAAAGTAGATAAATAATAGTTTACACTACTCGGACTAAAGCGCATATTACGGTATGTGGATAGTGTGTGTTTATGAACGCAAAAAAAAGACCAGCTGAGATTTTGACTTGACTTGACATGACTTATTACTTATCTGGTGAATGCAAAGACAAATGGCAAATGGGAAAGACAAAGACAAAACAGGGCACATGAACGCCAAAATGGAAAAAAAAAGCTTCCTGCTCCTTCAAGTAAACCTACGGTGCCGAAACAAAATCCTATATAGTGTGTGTCTGAGATGTGTCAAAAGTGATGTCTCACTTGCGGCGATCTTTCAAATTTATATTTTAGAAGCTTTTTCTTAAATTTTAAACGGTAATATCAGTGTGTAAAAAAATAGGGCTGTCAAAATTAACGTGTTAAGGCTGCTAACTAATTAACAAATAATTAATTCCGTTTATTTTTTACATGGTTACACAGAGTCTGCCGCTCTTTTATAACTTTTTTCTGACCGGAACTCATCAGCAGCAGTGCAATTCCAATATCACTTACCGTATTTTTCAGACGATGATCCGCTAACTTTTTCCTACATTTTGAACTCTGCAGCTTATGACACGATGCAGCTAAAATATTGATTTTTTTTACGATGCCGTATTAAGGCCACATTTTAAAAAATCTAAGATTCCCAGATTAAAAATCGTAATATTACGAGATTTAAAGTCGTACATTTACGAGATTAATAGTGATAATTTTACGAAAAAAAAAAGACACGTTTTTATTTATAATGAGACAGAAAAACAGCAGTTGGACACAAACAGGTTAGCTTGGGTTAGCATCATGATTAGCGTCATCTCACCGTTACCCTCACGCATCCCACCCCCTCCACATAAAGCTAGCTTTTCATGGCAGTCTCTACTCTGGCTTAAGACAAGCTTTTAATTATAACGGGACAGCAAAACAGGGCATTTGGTCACAACCAGTTTAGTATGAGCTAGCATCGTCTCACTGCTACACTTTAATACCTCCACATACAGCTCCCCGGTTCCTACCCTCACCTATGGTCATGAGCTTTGGATAGTGACCGAAAGGACAAGATCGCGGGTACAAGCGGCCAAAATGAGTTTTCTCCGCAGGGTTGCTGGGCTCTCCCTTGGAGATAGGGTGAGAAGCACGGTCATCCGGGAGAGACTCGGAGTAGAACCGCTGCTCCTCCGCATTGAGAGGAGCCAGATGAGGTGGCTCGGGCATCTGGTTAGGATGCCTCCCCGGCGCCTTCCTGAGAAGGTGTTCAGGGCACGTCCAACCGATAGGAGGCCTCAGGGAAGACCAAGGACACGTTGGAGAGACTATCTCTCTCAGCTGGCCTGGCAACGCCTCGGCATCCCCCGGGAAGAGCTGGACAAAGTGGCCGGGGAGAGGGAAGTCTGGGCTTCTCTGCTTGTGTTGCTGCCCCCGCGACCCGACCTCGGATAAGCGAAAGAAAATGGAAGGACGGACCGAGCTGTTTTACTGCCTTGTTACAGACACTGTTTGGAAACAAGGCATATAAACAAACTTTTACAAAATCTGTGTCTTCCTTTCCTTTCTGCTTATTCCTTCTGTGTAAATACCCTATCTAATTTCACAACGTACCGGTATGTATCCGTGGTATATAGTCCGGTGCAGATAATATATTAAAAAAAAACACATTTTCTAAAAAAATAGCCAGCGATATGGTTCTGCCCATGGTGTCACGCAGTTTCGGCTCCTCAATTTTACCTGCTCCAAACACACATCTCACACCTCATAACACTCTTAGTTGAGTGGGGGTGGGGGGAATTAGAGGGTCCTTTTACACCCCTGTTATTTTGGATGCTGCCTGGGGCGGGGGGCGCTCGGCGGGAGTGGGTCGGTTCGGCTCCGGGTTTTAGTCGGCTGTAGTGCTGGGTGGAGGGTCGTCGTGTGTGTGTGTGTGTGTGCGTGTGCATAGGGCTGTGGCTGAGGCAGCTACTGATGGGGTGGGGGGGTCGCTGTGGGACTTCCGGCGGACGGAAATCGGAAATCGGCCGGTATGGCCCCGTGTCTCGAGGGAGCTCACGGTTGTGCTACTCGCTACATTTGGGGGGGTGGCTCATCCTGGTGCATATATGAAATGTAGGTGTGTGGGTGTATGGGGTGTGTTTATGCGTGTTGGCATGTGTGAGTGGGGGAGCAGGGTTTGGTGTGTGTACTGGGGCTGGGGTGTGTGAGCACTGCGGGTGGGGTAGACGGGGTTTTGTTGGGGGGAAGGGCAAAACCATGGGCCCTCTACGGCTGCCTGCCTCTGGCGTCCGGGTAGGCAATGGCCCGCGCCAGTTGTGTCTGAGGCAGCCTGGAGCTCCCGGGGTGTTGAATGTGGACCCTGCTTTGGGGAGTGGGTGGCTTCTGGGCCCGGGGGCTTGGGGGCGGATGCCCTGCTTTCCCGAAGCTGGCCGGCCCCCGGCTCATTATTCCCTGTGACTGTTCTGGTTGTTGCTGATATTGTGATTATCATGGTTGTTTATATGGTTGAAATATGTTTGTGAGGTTCTTCTGCACCCTTTCATATATCCCCCCACCCCACCCCCACCCATACCTTTTCCGGCATGGAAATGTGATTCACAAAAAAAGAAAAAGAAAAAAAAAAAAGTGACCCAAACGAGTCACTTGTAGAGCGGCGGTATTTATCCAGGGTCCTTTAATGACACCAGGAGATGCCTGAATACGTTTTTTCAGAGCGCTTTGGGTTAATAAGCAGTGTCAATGACACATGTTAGTGTTAAAAAAATGTAATGTAAAGTAATAGCTTAAAACAGAATACGTTTTTTCATTAGGATTTACACAATGTAAACGTGCGTTGTATGTTGGGTATGTTTGTATGTGTGCACGACACACAAGTCCGCAAGTTCCACGCAGGAAAAAATTTCTATTTTGTCCAAACCTGACACCAGCAACACATACGAAAGACACACATTGGCTGTACGGACAACGCACAAAGATGTGCGTAGGTTTGAACCTTTGCGGAAGGAAAATCAGCACTTTTTTTTTTTGCACGCAGACCAGTCAGTCTGCGTAACAAAACTAAGAACATGATAAGGATTTGTGCTATGTACCGTAAATTCCAGACTATTAAGGACACCTGAATGAAAGCTGCACCCTCCGAATTCAAAAATAACTTTTTTTTGGTACTTGTTATCTATAAACAGCAGGTGTCCACTATGGAGACATTTACACAAAAGCACACTATAAACCTTGGAATTTTACCTTCACTTGGTGTCCCCGGCGTCACTGTTTAACTTTGAGATTTTTATCCTTGAAAGTGATGCGGCCCAAGCAGAAGGGGACGTAATTCTTCACTTGATCAAACTTACTTAAGATTTGTCAGATGAAAACATGAAATGCTGCATGAGACTTCACAATGGGACATTAGGCTCCTCTTCACTATTTCCTGAATCTACACTCCAAGCCTTATGGGAATTGTAATTCTTTCGGCCACAAATTAGCCACAACATTGTTAAAGCCGCAGGGTTTAAAGCATATGATAAAAGTAGCGGCTAATGGAAAGTATGTTTTTTATTATGCTCCCTGGTGTGGTGCAACGAAGAGAAAAAGAAAAAGAAAAAAAAAGAAAGAAAATATAAAAAGAGAGAAAAAGGAATAGAGAAGAAAATAAAGAAGAAAAAAAAACAGCTTTTTTAATAAAGTCTGAGTGTTAATCAAAAAAGGACGATGGTGCATCGAATGATGAATCAAAAAGGCACAATGAACAACAGACAAAACTTGCCAAACTGGACAGCAGGGAGCATTTGGTGTAGAATTTGGGAGACGGTGGAAAAAGCTTAGTCCTAAAAGAGAGGATTTGTTAAAGCACATGGAAGAGCAGCAACATTAGCAAAAAGTCCAAAAAGCGTGCGGTCTATATGTGAGTACCACAGGCATGGGCTCCGCAATTTTGGGGAAATTTGTTGGCCGTGACCAGCACATGGAGGAAGTAGGATATCAGAAGGGGTTGCTACTGTGTCGTACTTATGGAGCAAGTGATTTGTGAAACCCTCTTGATTGCAGCTGGCCTTGGGTGGGTATCTTTTGGGCATCGTACGAGGCTTGTGCAGCCCACTCCTGATTCCTAAGGCGTCTACAGCTATCACGACCGGGAGAACCAGAGCGTGCAGCGGGAAGAGCCGCTCGCCGTGGCCGTGTAATGTGCATTAATGTCGGATACGCTACGTGAGCAGCCGCCGTGCATCCCCGGAGGTCGGGAAAACCAAAGTACACAGCTGGAGGAGCCGCTGCCATAGCTGGGCAATGTACACAATGTACTTTTAAACTTGCAACACAGGCAAGGGTCACCTGCCTTGCCCTTGTGACCTGGTTGGGTGCAAGGTTTTCCTGCGTCCACGCAGAAAAAGATTTTCTTCTTACAGTCTTTGTGTGTTGTCTGCGGGTATCGCGCATGTCTTTTGCGAGTTCCCCCATTTTTGCACATAGTCAGCATGTGGGATGTGGGTTGCTTTTAGAGTTTAGGAACTCCTCATAATGCTCCATAATAATGACATGCTCGTTTTGTGTGAAATGCACTGGCCCGAATGAACCGAGCACAAAGCTGAAAACCAGTAAATTGATCACCACCGTTGCACTACCATTCAGTTGTGGGGAACTTTTGTGCAGCTGCATTCTGAGCACGGAGGTTGGGGATGGTTGAACCACTTTTGCAGAATATCCCCACAGAGCATTCTAGTGCTAGTACACTGTCTTCTGGGCAGACATAAAAGAACATGCCTGTCTATTCCCAATCCACATAAGAGTGTTTGCCAGACAGTGGGTTTATTAATAGATCAGCCTCATTTTTTGACACTTTGGACACTTAATCCGGGGGGTTTCGGTTTGCATTTTGTTTGCCTCTTTTTCAACACTATGTACAACATTCACAGTGGGTCTCTTTGGTTCAGTTTTTTGTGCATGTTGTCCAGTTCCAGTACAACCCCCCCCCCCCCCCCCCGCTGCTCCCACGGCGCTGCATGTGTATCCCTGCTCTGTATATCCCACGATATTGTATTTCGAATCGTTATTACACATTTCCCGCCTCAGCTGATACCCCATATTCCGGTTGCCGCGGCAACCCACAGGTAAGTGGAAAGGAGTGCTTAGTTTGCCGCGCAGCATGGAGTCCATTTCTAAAAGTAGTGACCCTTTAAAAGCAAACACCCACTGACACGAGGAGGCAACCAGAGCCATACATAATCTGGAAATGTGTGCGTGTGTGTGTTTATTTGATGGTGGCGAAATGGTGAACAAAAATCCAATAAAGCATGCACTGTATATTCTGGATTTTGATACATTTTTGCGTTCTGTGTAGGCACCTGAAGTGCAAACTTCTAAATCACAGCGCATATAGCGAGGAGGACGCTGCCTCATTCTGTTCCTCCCTCCTCTGCCTCTCATCCTCCTCTTCTATCCATTGCTCGTATCTCGGCGTCCATGTCCTCCCCCTCTCTCTGCTTTACTGGGTTGTCAACTTTCTCACACCTTCCTTTACCTGCCTACCTTGTCCCCCCGCCCCCGGGCTTTATTGTGTTTGATCTATCAGAGGCTCCTGACAGCTGTCTATCCCCGGAAGCCCGCCATCACAGACACTGACCTTATGGAAAGAATAGTAATTATGATGGTTTGGCCTCCAACAGCTTTTGAAAACGTCTGTTCCTTCGGGCTGCGCTGTTTACGTCTTTTTATTTTGCTGTCCTCAATGTTCGTCTTAGGGCAGAGATGGTAATTTAATATCAAAGCCGTAAACAGGAGGTGTAGTGGAGCATCAGCTTTAGGGAGTAATCTGACACTCTGATTCTGTTCTTTTGTTTTTCAAACGTGCGTGTGTGTGTGTGTGTGTGTGTGTGGATGAGGAGGTTGGAAAATAGCAGAAATGTATTTTACCTGGTTTGTTATGCAAGTTAGTTATCCCTCGCTACATCGCAGTTTCAACATATGCCGATTTTTCAAAATAAATAAACGATCCCTGTTTTGTGGTCGACTGTGGCCTACTGTTAGTTAAAAAAGAGTGAGAGTAGTTACATGTAGTATTCTGGTCACTAGGCATCAGTGTTGGTACCGTGCTGAGACATTACCTTAGATTACATTACCTTAACACTGCGTGGACACGGCATATCTGAGGCAGTAGAGAGAAAAAAACAAACAAACAAAAAAAAAACCTGTTGTCCTCCCATTTGGTGTGGAAGTGGTAAGTTCTTGGCTTCTTACTTTGTCTTGCTTCTCCACAGGGCTCTAATAATGGTCAAATAAAACTGTATTTAGAAAGGTTTTCTATGCTCTTACTAGGAAAATATTTCATGTATTAATATTGAATCCAATTTCGCGAAAATTCAATCAGTTAGCTCTTAGGATGGGACATTTGCCACTGGCAATAATATCATGCACAGTTACAGTTGCATGTTATTCTCCCACAAACATAACTCAAGAATTATAATAATACACGCATCGCTTATTTACAGTCACCCTTCCATGTCATGTGAGCGTCAGCAGCTACAGGCCTGACTGACTTAACGTTTCTAACAGACAGAACAACATAAAGAGAGGGAGAAGACACATTTAGAAACAATGCTCCCGACTTTGCTCGGCTATGTCTCGTGATGGCTTGACTTCAGCTCTGACTTCTCGCTCTTCTCTTCTTGCATTTTTTTTGTATCTAGTCGTTTTGCATTCAATTGTGAAACATCCTTGAGCTTGCACTTTGCAGCACAACTAATCATGGTGGTGCACAATATGCTGCGACGCCTCTAATTTAAACAGGAAAAAACAAGAACCCTACGATGAGATCCAAAAACAGGAATCAGGAGACCAACGTTTGTATCGATGCTCCATTAGTCATGACAGTGCATGCCATGCTGCTCTGTCACTGAAATTAAAAAATAGTTATACATAGCTAACGTTTATGTCCTCCGATTCCACTATTGAAAGTATTTTGTATATGGAATTCTTGTTTTTGATCGAGTGGAGATCTGCAAGATCTGCTTCATATTTCAGTTTGTGCATCTTCGTGTGGCCCCAGTGCGTGCGTTGTTTTTTTTTTTTTCCAAAAACATGCATGTTAATTGGAGACCTCAAATTGTCCGTAGGTATGAATGCGAGTGTGAATGTTTGTATGTCTGCCCTGCAATCGACTGGCGACCACCACCCAAAGTCAGCTGGGATGGGCTCCAGCATTCCCGCTAACCTAATGAGGATAAGCGGCATAGAAAATGAATGTATGGATAAATTGTACATGGGTATGAGTGAGAGTGTTCATTTTGGAATCCAGGAAGAAAAACCTTGTCTATTGCTTTGTAGCCAGGTAATGGTTAAAGTGATGCTTGGAGAAAGAGCGGGCAAACAAACACAATGTTTAGACGATTCTTAATGTAAACAGTGAGGAGAAATAACAAAAGGCATGCAACAGCAGTTTAGTTTGGACCGAAGGCCCGGCAACCACCAACCGTGTCTCGGCATGCTGGAGCTATTAAAAAGCGAGTGCAGGTTTGAAGGTGACCTTACTCCTGGTGTAGCTTTCACGGCGCCATTAGTTGCTGGGTGATAGCGGGCACAATGACTTTGCAAACACTCTTAATGGCAATGTCGTTACTTGTTGTAATTTGGATGTAGATCGGAACAATTCCAATTAGGGACCGGGGACTAATTAATTTGGGAACTTGTTGCCTTTTACTTAAAAGTTTAGTTTCAGTGGGGCTTTATGTGAGGGTGCCTTACTTGTTTTTTGTCCTTACTAATAGAATTTAATAAGGAAGGCGGGCTAGATGATTTGTAGACCTTTTTTAGGGGGGGAGGGTGATTCATGTATCCTATTATCAGATTGAACAGGCAACGTTTTAAGATTTTTTTTTGTATATCCGCTGCCATTATGAAAATCTCATTGACTTTAATGACGAAGGTGTAACGAGCGAGTTGATGGAGAAGGGGTGTGATTACATAAGCCTATCCCCTTTCAGACCTGTTCAATTGTGTTAGCGTAAATATGTGATGGTCTTCCATAAAATAAAAACAATACATCGTTAGGCACGTTTGAAATAACCTAAGCTCTAAGTACTTTCCTCTGTAATGTTTATATTTGTCCTTTTCAGTTTTCCATGCTCAGGGGCTCATTGATTAGTAGGAACAAAACTGTTGCAATTAGTTGCAAAATTGAGCATGGCGGCCATTGGTGATTAATGTGAATCAAAAAAAAAGAAAAAAAAGAAACCAATAACAAAAAAAAGAAAAAAAAAAAAACCCAGTCCTGCATTTTCCTCAGAGAGACTCATTAAAACAAATTATCCTAAGATAGAACTTTTGCATGTCTTCAAAGTTATGACTTTGTAGATTGTGTGGGCAGCGGACTGAGTCATTTGGCTCACTGTTTGGCCGCCACGGTTTCCTGTGTACCAATGCCAGGTCAACATAATAACTCGACCGATAACACGACCTCCTCTCTGTTTGCGGCTCGGGGAAGCTACTACGAGGCCAAGATCATTTTCTTCATACTGCAAAGGCTGAAAACCAGCGTGCGTTCACATTTGGTTGGATTCAAACCAACTCTGGTGCATTTGTTCTGCTCGTACAGTTCAACGCAACTATCCGAACCCCCGGTGTACACCAATGAGAGAGGTGGGTTTCAGTCTGCTTTCAAGTAAACTGTGGTGCAGTTCGATTCACCGGACCTCAAATATGAACGCTACGTGGACCAAGTGTGAAAATGACAGCAAAGACAAATAAGTGCCGAAAAATGTTTTTACAAATACATACAAAAATGAAGACTAGCACTCTGGTTATTACATCACAGCATGGTGCAGCGTGCCAGATACAATGCAAGTGTGCCCGCGAGAGACCAAGTGCAGCACAGGTAGCACACGGGAGCAATCTGGATGGGTTACTCTGAGGCAATGCCCTTTTTAGTGTTGCAGCATCATTCATTATCTTGTTTTTGATCTTCTTGAAGTAAAAAGTCAAATCTCCTGGAACCGATGAGTGTCCATCCATCCATCCATTTTCTTCCGCTTATCCGAGGTCGAGTCGCGGGGGCAGCAACCTAAGCAGGAAAGCCCAGAGGTCCCTCTCCCCGGCCACTTCGTCTAGCTCTTCCCAGCGGATGCCGAGGCGTTCCCAGGCCAGCTGAGAGACATAGTCTCTCCAACGTGTCCTGGGTCTTCCCCGAGGCCTCCTACCGGTTGGACGTGCCCTGAACACCTCCCCAGGAAGGCGTTCGGGAGGCATCCTAACCAGATGCCCGAGCCACCTCATCTGACTCCTCTCAATGCGGAGGAGCAGCGGTTCTACTCCGAGTCTCTCCCGGATGACAGTGCTTCTCACCCTATCTCTAAGGGAGAGCCCAGCCACCCTGCGGAGAAAACTCATTTCGGCCGCTTGTACCCGCGATCTTGTCCTTTCGGTCACTACCCAAAGCTCATGACCATAGGTGAGGGTAGGAACGTAGATCGACCGGTAAATCGAGAGCTTTGCCTTTTGGCTCAGCTCTCTTTTCACCACGACAGACCGGTGCAGAGTCCGCATCACTGCAGACGCCGCACCAATCCGCCTGTCCATCTCGCGTTCCATCCTTCCATCACTCGCGAACAAGACCCCGAGGTACTTAAACTCCTCCACTTGAGGCAGGACCTCATCCCCGACCCGGAGATGGCACTCCACCCTTTCCCGGGCGAGAACCATGGACTCGGACTTGGAGGTGCTGATTCTCATTCCAGCCGCTTCACACTCAGCTGCGAACCGATCCAGTGAGAGTTGAAGGTCACTGCTCGATGAAGCCAACAGGACCACATCATCTGCAAAAAGCAGAGATCGAATCCTGCGGCCACCAAACTGAAACCCCTCAACGCCCTGGCTGCGCCTAGAAATTCTGTCCATGAAAGTAGTGAACAGAATCGGTGACAAAGGGCAGCCCTGGCAGAGTCCAACCCTCACTGGAAACGGGTCCGACTTATTGCCGGCAATGCGAACCAAACTCTGACACCGGTCATACAGGGAACAAACCGCCTGGATTAGGTGGTCCGATACCCCATATTCCCGGAGCACTCCCCACAGTATTCCCCGAGGAACACGGTCAAATGCCTTCTCCAAGTCCACAAAACACATGTAGACTGGTTGGGCAAACTCCCATGCACCCTCAAGGACCCTGCCGAGAGTATAGAGTTGGTCCACAGTTCCACGACCAGGACGAAAACCACACTGCTCCTCCTGAATCCGAGATTCGACTATCCGGCGGATCCTCCTCTCCAGAACCCCTGAATAGACCTTACCAGGAAGGCTGAGGAGTGTGATCCCACGATAGTTAGAACACACCCTCCGGTCCCCCTTCTTGAAAAGCGGGACCACCACCCCGGTCTGCCAGTCCAGGGGCACCGACCCCGACGTCCACGCAATGCTGCAGAGTCGTGTCAACCAAGACATGCCCACAGCATCCAGGGCCTTAAGGAACTCCGGGCGGATCTCATCCACCCCCGGGGCCTTGCCACCAAGGAGCTTTTTGACCACCTCGGTGACCTCAGCCCCAGAGATAGGCGAACCCGACTCAGAGTCCCCAGGCAATGCTTCCACGTTGGAAGGCGTGTCGGTGGTATTGAGGACGTCTTCAAAGTATTCCCGCAAATGGTCCACAACATCTCGGGTCGAGTTCCGAGTTCCGATGAGTGTTTGGATTGAAAAAAAAGGTACTCTAACACTGTAGTTTGCCCGGCCCTAATCAACGGCATATTTGATTTGACTTTGACCAGATATGTTGGTTGTACCCCAATGTGTGAGTAAAAATTAGTAATATACATTATGGGTTCAAAGTGGTTATAAGCACGCACATAATACAGATATCATCAAAGTCTCATATTCCTTAGACAAACGGTTAAGGACTACTGTCAGTTGGTTGTCAAATCCCACCTAAGACGTTTTGCTTGACGGCAGCCATGTCTTCAACCAGTCTTACTGAAAGTGTACTGACATATGCTTGTCAGTTCTCTAAAATTGATGCATTGATTCATCTTGCAGGGGATGTTTTGTAGAGTGTGCTGAGACGTATGGGAGTCTGTAGAGCCATGACCTCAGTATAATGGAGCAAAATCAAATGTGCACAATAACATCCATCCACTTTCTATCATGTTCCACACTCTTTGGGGATGCACAAAGGCAAGTAATTCCATCATCCAATCATCCATCCATCCACCCACTCACTCACAGAGCACTTGTCTTTGTGCGTTCAAATAATTCCTTATTCTTTTTGGATTTACAGCAGTCACTGCACCCGGAAACACTGTCACATGTCTTTGACGTTTCTTTGAACATTTTAAAAATAATGAATTTGAGTTAAATTGTTTTTTGAGCTAAAATGAAAAAAATATAACCCTTCGGCCTTTCCTGACTGATTTTGTTTTGATTCTCCTCTGTGGAGATTACTCGTCTTTCCCAGCTCAATATAATTAAACTTTGAAACACAGATTTGAAAACTGCTTTAGAATATACATGACACGGGTGCTTTATTATTTTCTAATGCAATAACACTGAAGCTATGACAACAAAATGTATATTACAATAAAAAATATCAACCCATCCACTTTCTTCAATTTACTTCCATGTTGTGGGCAAAACACTGCTAAGGGGGCACATAACAATTTCAGCGTGTCCTTAGTGTACCTTGGGGCATCCTGCCAGTTGGGCATGTCCATAATAGGCTGCGCCTAGAAATTCTGTCCATACATATAATGAACAGGACCAGTGCAAAAAGCAGCATTGGGCCAATGTTCACCCTGAAAGGGCTCAACTTACAGACCCAGTCTCCTGTTCTTGTCGTGCAGGACTGAATGGCATGTAGTTGCATTGCCCAAACACCATACTCCTGCAGCACCACCTACAAGGCAACATGGGGGGCATGGTTGAATTATTTTTCTAAGTCCATAGAACACATGGACTGTGTTACATCTAAGCACCCTCTGATAGCCTTGTCAGGCAGTAGAGCTGCTGCGGTGTTCCATGATCAGGATGAAAAACCACATTGCATCTCCTGTAGCAATTGTTGGACTCTTCTCCCCAGAATTCTAAAATAAACTTTACCGCTGAGCCTTAGGAGTGTGATCGCCTAATAATGGAACACACCCCCTGGAAAATGGGGACCAACACCCTTTAATACTAATCAGTAAGTACTGTTACCCACTTCCATGCAATGTTGAAGAGATGTGTCAATCAAAGACAGCCCCATACCATCCAGAAAAACAAATGCACGTACAAGTAAAAGGCTGAGATGGAATAGAATATCATATCATCCAACAGTCACTGCAAAGACAAAGCCAGAGTGATTCTTCACTTATCATGCATCAGGAGGGCTCCCTAGCGTTTGTACAAGTGGATCAGTTCAGAAAAGAATTCTTATACAGTTCTGGCCGGTGGTGACTGCATATTGGAAATGATATATCAGCTTTAAAGCCACCAGCTTGCAGATTTATGTGACGAGTCAAGAATGACTACCACTGTTCTCGTAATGTTCAAATTCCAATTTATGTTCTTTCTTCTTCCTCGGGCTCTGCTGTGTCCTTTAACCTGTTTTCATCATCTGTCCGTTCCCTTTCTGCCTCTTGGCTATGAAAGATGGAAAAAAAAAATATTGAAACTCAGACAGGACTGTTATTATGCAATCTGCTTTATCACGAAATCGAACAGCTGAGCTCCAATGAAATATTTATGGCCAGTGGACAGCGGCTCTATCTCCTAGCTGAGGCTAAGGACCCCCTGTTTCCTACATTCACACTGCAAGTCAATTCCAACTGTGTGTTATGACATAAAGTCATACACTTTATGATGTGAAAGAAAGTTTGTCCCCTTCATGATTTCTTATTTTTTGGCATATCTGTCACCCTTAAATGTTTGAGATCATCAAACAAATGTAAATATTAGTCGGTGACAATGCAACTGAACAATGCAACTTTTTATTACTATGTGAGAAAAAAATCCAAATCCACATGTTGTCCCCTGTTAAAACACAACTTAACTGAGATAATTGAAACCTATCAGTCCGGAAAAGGTTTCAAAGCCATTTCTAAAGCTTTGGGACTGCAGCAAACCACAGCGAGGGCCATTATTCACAAAAGGCAAAAAACTTGAAACAGTGGCGATCCTTTCCAGGAGTGGCCGGCCAACTAAAATCATCTCAAGAGCACAGTGCCAACTCATTCACGTGGTCACAAAAGACCCCTGGAAAAGACACTGTGCCAAAACAACCTGCATGGCAAAGTTCCAAAATGAATACCACTGCTAAACAAAGAGAACATTTGTCTCAGTTTTGCCATAAAACATCGTGGTAACAACAAAATGGAGACTTTGGAGTGGCCTAGTCAAAGTCCTGACCTGAATCCTTTTGAGATGCCAGGGCATGACTTTCAAAAAGTGCTTCATGCTGGAAAACCCTCCAACGTGGCTGAATTACAACAATTCTGCAAAGATGCATGGGCCAAAATTCCTCCTCAGCGCTGTAAAAGACTTACATCAAGTTCTGGTGAACGCTTGATTGCAGTTTTTGCTGCTAAGGGTGGTCCAACCAGGTATCAGGTTTAGGGGGTAATCATTTTTTCACACGGGGCCGTGTAGGTTTGGATTTTTTTCTCTTTTAATACTCAAAAGTTTCATTTAAAAACTGCATTTTGTGTGGTGGTAGTATTCGATTTGTTTAATGACGGAACCATGCCCCCCCAAAAAAAAAAATCAGACACACAACACTGTGTGTGAGAGATTTCCTAAAATGTAAAAATTCTATGTCCACCTGGAGTTTTTCCCGGTGGGCCCGTGTCACATGCAATAAGTTCTGTGCCTACGCGAGACCTACGCCACTTCCTCCTTTTGCCGATTTCTACAGCTGCGCTTTTGCGACGTCATGTGCCGTGGTAGTAGTTTCTATTTTTTTGACATGTATGAACATAAATGGTCAAAAGCCATACTTCATATTTGTAACGAATTGGAGAATTTTCCTAGTCATTCCTTCAAAAACCTTGCAAGCATGCAGATGTTTCTGTCGTCTTTATCAACCGAGACGGATCCAACTTGGGCAAGGCGTGTACCACGTGCCGACAGCATGCATTTCCTTTTGTGTGCAGCCGTTTCGGAGTAGAAACAAATAAATGCATTACAGCATGTTTGGTTTCCAACTGAATCTCGGACCCGGTACCCAGTAGAACCTGATACTTCGGCACAACAGTTGACACGCATCGTGCCGATAAGACTCACGGTGAATGACGTCTGCATCGCTATCATAAAATAAAACACCCTGGGAACACGAATAACAACACCACCCGACATTTTTCCTGATTGTGATGACTTTTCCGGACCTCGAGCTTTAGAGTTACAGTACTGGACGTCTCCAATGAGGTCTAGAGAGTCACCATCCATGTCGTCTTTCAGAGGTCTTTCCGTTATGTCCAGCTAGTAGGAGAGCCTTAGGTACACAGCCAGGGAATATAAATGGGAGATTATCTTTCCAATCTGCCGGGTGCAATCCCCAGAGGCGTCGGGAATCATTGGTTGTAGTCAGCCCTTCGGACTGTGCTGCCACCGTGGCCTGATTTGAAATAAGCAACAACAAATGGATTTACATTTAATAAGAGCGACATAACTCACTTAGAATAGGTTGATTGTTTCAACCAGTACATCATTTACGGGTTACCAGTAACAGCGAAGTGTACTTTTGGAGTTATTTCCCGTATCGGCACGCAGTAATAAGGAAACAAACAGCACAGATGCGAGGTGCATTCAAAGACATTGGATCTTGACACTTGTTTTGTCTGCTTTTTTAGGCAGTGACTATACACAAAAGCCACCCAACCGGTTATGACCTATTACATGACCTAATTATGATTTTCCATACCAATATGCCTTTTGTTGTGTTGAATACATAGGTTATTTTTATATTCGCCTATTTTTTTTAACCTACATTACACAAAAACTTCTAAAGTACGCTTTTTTGTGTGTGCACACTACAGCCATGTGCCTGTGCATGAACTGCGAGAGAGTGACGGCCTTTAACGCCACTTACCCTGACATATCTCATCTAGTTTCATGTGGACCAGGGTTTTGCCAACTTTAGCATCCAAAGAGCCATTTGGCTCCCTGCTCCAGTAAAAAGTAATAGTCTGGAGCCGCAAAACATTACACATCTTACAGACTTCATGTTTTTAAAATATTACCTGTTACAAAAACAACAATCAATCCAAGTTCATATATGCACAGATCAGTGTTGTTTGGCCCGCACTGGATGATCAGCATCATTGGGTCCTGTCCTTAAATGTCAGTGCAGAGGTGTATCCTTTCATTTTCTCATCAATTTCTTGTTTATTTTTTATAATAGATGATGGTTTTATGAACGATTGTTTGATCTATTCTCCATCTGTGAAATGCCCCCCCCCCCTTCTTTCTATCCCATGTGCAGTCCAGTGCTGCCAGCTTGGCCAGTTTCTCACTGAGTCTGGTAACTTTCCAAACCCTCTTGGTGACAAATGCAGGGACTGGTAGTTACTGGTAGTAGTGAAAGCACATATTGTTCTGTGGTTTCTGCAGGATGTCACAAGCAATCAATGGACAGTCAATGGAAAGAACACCACCTGCCTCTTCTGCTGGAGTCACCACCTTGGCAATTAGCGCGACACATACAACATATCGATATGCGCTCGTTACTCACGTAGTTTTATTTTGCTTCAAAGTAACAAAAACTGCAATTGCCTTCCTACCCTTGCCTTGCTCATCCAATCAGCAGTCAGATCGCAGTCTAGATGCTTTCATATAGTTAACGTTCTTTTTGAAAATGCACGTTTCCGATACTTTGGGTTCTAAAAAAAGAAGGGAGGCTGCAACCGGGACCCTCAGGTTGCAGACCCCTGATATTGACATTTTTTGTACATCTGTTCTCTGAAAGCACCATTAACATATTTTAGCCAGCAGTTGTGTTCTCATTTTATCTTGAAAAAAGTGCAATTTGGACCCAAGGAGGGACAGCACCTATAATGTCTGTCTGTCATTTTGTCCGCTGAACTTTTTTTTTAATCTTAAAACATTTCTGACACATTTCTGAATCCATTGCAGTGTCTGAGTTTTGCTTCTTTCCTACAAGACCTCTTCAGATGGTAGTGAGTTTAGTCAGGTGATTTTGTTCCTATTTTCAAGGTCAAAATGCTTAGACTTTCATCCCAGTTGTCATTACACGCATGTTGCCCCCTGAAATTGAGTTTGTATGTTGACTAAATTGCTTTCTTGTTGATGTTATGACGTAAAAACGGCAGGATTACGTGGCGGCGCTTTAAGGTGATGTGTCTCAAACGGTTGCAAGACTTGTATCTGTATTAGCCCAAAAGGTATTTGTCACACATGCCTGTCTGCAAACAAATATGCAATATGTATGAAGGAGAATATGCTTGGCTTTGAGAAAATTGCAAACAACTCAATGGTAATGGTACTAACGGTACTAATGGTAATGTCCGTCCATCCATCCGTCCATTTTCTATGACGCTTATCCTCATTTTATTTGAAGATGCATGTGAATTACATTGGAATACATCACTTAAAATGTCTCATCGTTCATTCATCCATGCAGCTTCTTCCCCCTATACAAGGTTGGGTTGTGGGGGCAGCAACCTGAGCAGGGAAGCCCAGACTTCTCTGTGCTACTTTGCCTAAATTGTCTGGCTCTTCCCGGTGGATCGGTGGATCCCGGGACAAGAGACATACAGTAGTTCCTTCAACATGTTCTGGGTCTTCCTCGAGGCATCCTACCGGTCAGAGGTGCCCTGAACACCTCCCCAGGGCTCCGGGAGGCATACTGACCACCTCATTTGGTCATCTGGCTCTACTCCAAGCTTGTCCCAGATGACAGTGCTTCTCACCTCGTCTCTAAGGGAGAGCCCAGCCACCCTGCAAAAAAACTCATTTTGGCTGCTTGTACCCGTGATCTTGTCCTTTTGGTGACTACCCAATGCTCAAACCACAAGTGAGGGTTGGAATGTAGCTCAACCAGTAAATTGCGAGCTTGGCCTTTCATCTCAGCTCTGTCTTCACCACAGTGGACCGATCCTTCCTTCCATTCAAGTCCATTCCATTTTGCTCCGCTTATCTGGGTCCGGGTTGCAGGGGCAGCAATCCTAGTAAGGAAGTCAGACTTCCCGGTCCCCAGCCTATTCAGTTCTACCGGAGGACACCAAGGCGTTCCCAGGCCAGCTGTGAGACATAATCCCTCCAGCGTATCCCCTAGGTCTTTCGAGGGGGTCTTCTCTCGGCTGGGCATGCCCGGAACGCCTCACCAGGGAGGCCCCCAGGAGGGATCCAGACTAGATGCCCTAGCCACCTCAACTGGCTCCTTTCGATGTGAAGGAGCAGTGGCTCTACTCTGAGCTCCTCACCCTACGATCCATCCTTCCTTCACTAATAAACATTACAACAAGGTACTCTTCCAACTGCTGCAGGACCTCATCCTCGATCCTGCATCGGACCACTTTGCCCCTTCTATGAGTGCCGGCCTTAACGAGGGTGGGGGGGCTCATATTACCTTTTCGGGCTGTATCCGGCCCAACCCCATGGGTGCAGACCCGGCCACCAGACGATTACCTAGCTCCTGAGGGGGACCCCAGTTACCTCCTTCCATACAAAGGAAGTCCAGGTCCAATATTGGTTCTCTTCATAGGGGTCTGTTGAGTCACTTTTTGTCCTTCAACTTTTGCAGCATCTTGAAATTGCCACAAACACGCAAGGAGATCACATGCACTGCAGCAATCTTTAGTTCTGACATTTTGATTTCACCCATGCACGTCACTTCCCGGGTGCTTTGTGTTCACACTGACAAGTTTTTTAGGGTAACGCAAACGACCACATAATGTTTGATTTTAACAAAAAATCCGAACTTGGCACCATATCCTGCAGTAGCCTAAACCCGGCCCGCATTCTCACACTTGTTGAATTCTGCTTCACATTGTGTGAATGCCTGTATGTCTGAAACCCATGAAAACCACGACCATGAGCATTTTCCAAAAATGACATTGTTTTTCCTTGTGATTGGTGGAAATGACTTAAACATGCAGCACCACTCGCTGCTTGCAAAAATACTTTTGCCCAAGTGCATGTGGACACTGCCCAAGGGTAAAAGAGAGAGGATGCATGCACTTGGGTTAGCATAGTGCCGCAAATCACCACAACTAAACCGTTTTGTGGGTCAATAGGGAGTAATAATGACAAATTCACTGCTATTTAACCTACAGTACATGGAAGTGTATGATATACTTCATGCTTGTTCTTTTGCTTTCAGTGGGATTCCAGGAAAGAAGTGTGGGGTCATTATCTTAACTGCTGAGGAGCTCAGCAACTGCAGGGTCGGTAAACACACACACACACACACACACACACATTTATGCACTTATAAACTGTGCCACCAATAATGGGATACATGCACACGGCCGCAGAAAAGTTTTAATGATGGGCCCAACTTTCCAAAGCAGACCACGCAATGTGACAAATGAGCAGGAGTTTCTCATGTAAATCACTAAGTCAGAGCTCAAGATGTTTTGTTTTTTTCCATGGGCATGATGGGAATCAATTTTGGCTCACTTCTCCAGAGATGCATTAAAATGAAGTCCCAACTTGGTTCCCTACAAGTAATATCGTGATCTATTTCACGGGCCGTGAACCTTGTTTGGCTAAGAGAGCCACGGAAGCCGCACTTTTTAAAATGTATTTCCGGGAGAGCCATGTCATATTTTTTGAACACTGAATGAAACTAAATGCGTGCATTTTTAAGCAAGGCCAAGAGTTTTAAAAAAATATAACACGTTTCTGATTATATTCTTTCTATTAGCTGTTACACTGCAACTATCCCATAATAAATACAATTCTTCCTGCCGTTAGTGGTGCTGCATCAAATTGCACCGTACTCTTCTTTCGCATGACCTTCTTCTTTGTTTCGATTAAAGGAGAGAAGATTACTTTTTGACCTCTCAGTGGCCCGGATACACTACCGCATTGTGCAATCGTGAGGACCTGTTAATACTGTAAATAAAACAAGGAGACGAATCCATGCTACAGAAGCGGAGAAAAGGGAAAGAAGTTAGTATTTCTAAAGTGTATAGAAACAAGAAAAATCGACCTGCCTGCAGTAGTAAGTGGCAGTGTATTCTAGAAAATGAGCGCATCACATTGGGAGGAAACATCGCAAGCAGTCACGCTTTAACTGCTAAACTTCCTTTTTGTGTTTCAATGAATAAGTGCTCATTTTGATGTCATCGTTTTCAGAATTGGGATGTACTAATTTATATCGTGAGAATTGTGTTTACTTCTGCAGCCTTTGATTTGTACTTTACTGTAGTATTACTCAGCCGCACGGTGGATGAGTGGGTCGCATGTTGGCCTCACGGTCAGGAGATCAAGGTTCAAATCCAAAAACATGCATGTTAGGTTAATAGGCGACTCTAAATTGTCCATTGGTGTGAGTGTGAAAGGTTGTTTGTCTGCCCTGCGATTAACTGGCGACCAGTCCAGGGTGTACCTCACCTCCCGCCCGAGGTCAGCTGGGGTAGGCTCCAGCATACCAGCGACCCTAATGAGGATAAGCGGTATAGAAAATGGATGGATGGTGTAGTATTAAAAGTATTCTAGACATTACTAGAGCACTCAGCTCCTATTTCTCTGAGGAGCCCCATAACCCCAGGAGCCAGAACAGATGTCCTTTGAACACACTTTGGACGTTGCCACACGTGAGACTTGTCAAAACTTAAACTAAACTGCAGCTTGGCATGATGCCCAATTCAAAATTTTGTTAAGATTAGATTTTTTTGTATGTGGTCGTTCACATTACCAAGAAGATGCGACTTGTTGATGTGAAGCGTCCGGGAACGCCACATGCACCAAGCTCCAGGGTTTTGTGTAATGGGTTTATTTTTGTAACCAAATGATCCTGCGTAGCAAATTAAGAAGAAAGAGGGCACGAATTTGGGCTGTGGAAAACTTTGTGGAGACGTCTGTTCCGGGGAGCGTGTGGGTGGATGATGGAACCATCCATCCACACATGTCGGTGCAAGGACATTGCTGTGAACCACTTCACTGACGCTTTTTGCAAATCATTTTTGGATGCCAAGTAGAGCTTTTGCCTACATTGCGGGTACCTTTATCCAGGTCTCGGTAAGCATGGCAAAACATGGCATTTGATGACTTATAGGTCATCAAGTATGTATGCGACCTGACTGTTTAGTAGCATCGCATAAATACATGCAAATGAGGCCCGAGTCGCATTTGAAAAAGTCGGAATTGCGCTGTTCACACTCCATCCATCCATCCATGCATCCATTTTCCTCCGCTTATCCGGGTCCGGGTCGCGGGGGCAGCGGCTTCAGTAGGGAAGTCCAGACTTCCCGGTCCCCAGCGACCTCTTCCAGCTCCATCGGGAGGACACCAAGGCGTTCCCAGGCCAGATGTGAGACATAGTCCCTCCAGCGTGTCCTAGGTCTTCCCGGGGGGGCTTCTCCCGACTGGGCATGCACGAAACACCTCACCAGGGAGGCGCCCAGGAGGCATCCGGACTAGATGCCCGAAACACCTCAACTGGCTCCTCTCGATGTGGAGGAGCAGCTGCTCTACTCTGAGCTCCTCCCGGATGGCCGAGCTCCTCACCCTATCTCTTAGGGTGAATCCAGCCACCCTATGAAGGAAACTCATTTCCGCCGCTTGTATCCGCCATCTCATTCTTTCAGTCATGACCATGCCCCTCCGTGAATCACCACCTTATCGTGGTGGAGGGGTTTGAGTGCCCGAGTGATTCTAGGAGCTATGTTGTCGGGGGCTTTATGGCCCTGGTAGGGTCTCCCAAGGCAAACAGGTTCTAGGTGACGAGCCAGACTAAGAGTGATTCAGAAGACCCGTATGAAAAAAAACATGAGGAGAGACCGTCCCTCGCCTGGACGTGGGATACCGGGGCCTCACTCTGGAGCCAGGCCTGGGGGGAGGGGCTCGCAGGCGAGCGCCTGGTGGTCAGGTCTTCACCCGTGGGACCTGGCCAGGCCTAGCCCGAAGAAGCCACACAGGAACTCCCCCCCGCAGACCCACCACCTGCAGGGGCAAGCATAAGGGTCCGGTGCTGTGTGAACCTGCCCGTCATTTTTCTGTATATTAATGCCTGAACACTACTGAGGAAGCTGGACATGAGCCAAATAGCAGTCCAAAAAAGGCATGTGTAGCACGTGGACACTGACAAATCCATAGGTGTCCCATGATGTCTCAGGACCGGAGGCGATGAATAAAAGGTCTCATCAAGGACAACCTATCCATCTAGCCCTCTACTGAGACATCCCAAGCATCTCAAAGCGGCAGCCGTAACAAAACGGCATCTCATTAATGGGTGTAACCATCTATACATATGTATGAGGATATTCCTATTTCTATGCGACTACACTCAAAACAGCCAAAGATCAAATGTGTTTCTCCCTACCAATAAAATGTATATTTGAGTGAAACGCGGGACTGAAATCACAGTGTCAATGCATGCAGCCATTATTGAGATGAGCCGCGACCAGGGCTATTCTGCATTAAACAATCTTTTAAGTGTGAGTGTAAAGTTCTAAATTGCTGTGTCTGAGTCACAAGCAAAAAGCTAAACCCAGGATGAGTTAGTTGAAATGAAATTGCATCTTAAATGATTGGATATTTCCAACAATTTGTCTTCTCTCCCGGCAGGATATCGCTACCATGCAGCTGTGTGCCAACAAGCTGGATAAGAAAGACTTTTTCGGCAAATCAGATCCCTTCTTGGTTTTCTACCGCAGCAACGAGGACGGAACGTGAGTCTGAGAAGGAGCCTCGTAGACTACTTTTAGTTATGCAGAAAATAAAACAGGAAAAACAGAAAAAAGTAAGAAAGCAAATGCAAGTAACACTTTGGGGAAATCAACTTTTTCCAGGGAGAAATATTCATGAGAACATTCCGAGGTGTTGTAGGGAGTGCATACAGACAAATATAGGCCATATCCGCTGCTAAGTCACATAATGACTTGTTTTAAAGGTCCCATAGTATGCACATTTAATTTAATGATGTTCAAAAAGTAATGTGTGTCCCTAGAACCTGTTTATGAGCACCAAACATGAGAACATCATCTCCCTCACTTGTTTGCCCCAATTTTGACAGAAGAGGCGCTGAAATGGTAGCTTTTCGAATTGCGGGCTCTTCCTCATAGACATGATAGCACCCCTGCAGCGCCTTGGGCTAGACGGGCCCATCCCGTCTGGACGGTGCATCATAGGAAAAAAAAAGCAGGCTTCACGGCACATCTTAAAATGCATCTTAAAAACGCTGGACACCAGATGCAGCGGCATTGGTGCAGGTAAAAGGTTCTTCAATAAAGTCCACAAAGGGTCAAAGTAGCAGAAGGCGGTGGTGCACAAATTAAGTCAACTAAAAAGCACCATGGGAAAAAAAAGTCACGCAACTAAAGTCAGGGGGAGCCGGGCTGAGAGCAGGGAGCAGTTGGGTGTACCATCTAGGAGATGCTGGAGAAGATATCTCATTATGCACACTTCAGAACATCTAATCTTTACAGGTTATTGGACTGAGCCACTTAACTGGTGGTCAGACGAGGAAGGGCGTGGCCTATAAGGATTTGTGAGTTCAGGTATAAAGAATCATATGAGATTTAGGGTCTTGGTTTCGTTTACACACGCTCAGTTCAACATGTCTGAAAAGGGATGGGAAGAAGCAAATCTTATTGAATCTTGATGGACTAGTCGGCTGGGCGTGTGGCCGGATCCCCAATGGACGTGCGTTAAGTCTCCTAAGAGCTCATTAAGGATGACCTAGTTGGACCTGTTTGGGTTGCAGATAGATTGTCAATGAACCCTACTCCCGATTTCAGAGAACTGAATTCATCAAGCGGTGATACGGGCGGAAGTGTGCAGCCTAAAAAAAAAGCCCCAATTCCTATGCAGGGCAACACTTCATCGCAAGCATCAAAGTACTCCACTGCTTGGCTTGCAACCCAAGGCCTCAAAGATAATCATAACGATCTGACTGCCATCTGAATTCGATCCTATTGAGAAGTCCTCAACTGTGGCTGTGATTCACAGACAGACAGACTTGGAGAATGGGGAGCAACAAATAACATCATCTTCTTCCTTCTTTCCTGTTCAGCCCGTGGGAAACAATAAAAGACAAAATTCATGTCTCACATGGTAAACATTTAAAGGAAAAGTGCACTTTTCTTGGAATCTGGAATTCGGCCCATCATTCACAGTCTTTATGTGAAACATGAGCCTTCCCCTGACCGAGGGTGCTAACAATGCAAATCATGCGACACACTTATTTCAACTATGAAGTCCATCAAAAAACCTCCTGCAACATTTTATAAGTTTATATACATGCAGTTGTCACGATAACGTCATCTCGGCACGGTGTAACGACCCCGAGGATGCAGAGAGCTGGACGTCCGGCAGGTAAGTAAGAGGAATCTTTAATAAAGATGCTGCGAAGCAGCGGCAGGAACATAGGAGCGACACGTTACAAGGAAAAAGCAACAATGAGCCGACACCCGAATGGCGCACACACCTGAACGTAAATAGCAAACGAGAACCAGGTGTGCATAATTAAGAAACATAGAAGGCTGGGAAAAACATATGAAATCAGGAAAACAACAACAACACAGGAATACCATACGAAACTAAACCAACTCTCACGTCTACAAAACACCAATCGTGACAGCAGTAACAGGTACATTCATAAGAACTTCTCCGGAACTTCTTCTAGCACTACTTCCGTCAACAACAGCAGTGTGTTAAGCGCATGTCTGTTTGCAACTACTATGGCAGACTTTGTGAGAGCCGCCGCCGCCAATGACTACTTTTTGACAAATGAGGATCCAGAACCTTATCTTTTTGAGCCCGAAATATACGGAGGATGAGCAACTTCATAGCAGATGGGGGGCAAGCCATTACATCGACATGACTTGGTGGTGTTAATGTGGATCTTACCAAGCCATGCCGAAGGAAACGGAGTGTTTTTTGTATATGGCAAGGAGGACATTTCTCTAAAAGACTGCATCACAACAAACAAAGAATATTAACACTAACAGACCCTGCAGTGACAGAAACATGTTTCCACTTGCTCATAATAAACTACAAGACGCCCCGGACCGACAACTGTCCATCGAGTAAGTCACCATGTTATTGATTGTAATACATGGAGCACATAGTACATGATATCACAACACAGTTTTTCTAATACTTTACAGATCATTTGGTTGGCAAGGGTACTTTTAAAAAGTGGCAACAGTTCCAAACAGTTGATGCCCTTTGTGAAGCCATCTTCACCACTTGGAGCAATGTTCCCCTTCCTGGAAACTCTTGCATCAAGCATGCCCAAACCAATTTTTGAAGTGATTAACAAGAACGGTGGAGCTACTTGTTACTCAGTCCTACTGAGAACATTTTTTGTTCTGGTTTGGAGAGTTTTTTGTCATTTTTTGAGCAATGGTCTTAAACTTGATCAGCTGATCAACAACTTTAATTGTTGTTGTAATAAAAGACTTTTTCAAAATGCTTTTTGTCACGCTCCCCCTTTTTGCTTTTGCGTATTGTAGTTCTACTTCAAACCTCATTAAGATCCAAATGTGCAAAAGCTCAACTCTAGCAATTATTTAACTGGTCGTGATTTTGATCACGTTTATATACTTTATTTACATATGAAATATTTTGAGTTCAGCTCCTAAAAAAGGGAGCAAAAACAAGTATTTTGCATTTATAATTTTGTTCAGTATATAAACTCTTGCAATCTGAACGTTCCCCTGGTGTAGAATCATTGCAAATTAGGCTGGAACTAAATGAGGTGCAATTATCATCAAATGAGCTTTGTTCTTAGTCTGTGTGTCACTTTGCCGGCAGGTTCACCATCTGCCATAAAACAGAAGTGATCAAAAACACGCTGAACCCGGCGTGGCAGCCCTTCACCATCCCTGTTAGAGCTCTCTGCAACGGCGACTATGACAGGTCAGTAAACAGCTGTCAGAATCGCGCATAAATGCATGCATAACGCCCGGAGTAAAACTGTGGATGCTTTTACACATCCTCCCGTTATACAAACTGCTGGGGGAATTAAAAATAGAGGAGATGACATCACTTGTTGCCTGGGCGGTCAGAATAATGCCAGCAGTCGGTCATAGTGTCCCGGGGACCAGCGCTGGTGTTATTGAGACCGACTCGGTTCCCAAACGACACTCTGCATTACCTTCACACTCCCACTGTGCTGAGCAGATGTGATAGCCACTTGCATCCAGGTGCGCTCTGCATACACTTAAAGTCCTCCAGGGCTCCCGTCTCCCTGAGCTTGTCCTTGTGGGAATAAGAGCTCGGTATTACATCCCAAAAAGCGCTGAATAGAACACTGAATTGAGCTGCACGGCAGAATAGTAGGCTGCATTCACACTTGTGGTTTAGTACTCTGGTACAAACTGTAAAAAACTATTTGCACACTTTGGTACAGTTCACTAGTCTTTACATTGTTTATTTATGTCATGGGACCAAAGTCTGCAATAATAAAAAACATATACCTAATGCAAGGATTTGATTGGTTCGCTTTCATGACGTACACAACCATTCAAAAGTTTGGGGTCACGTGGAAATGTCCTTATTTTTAGAAGAAAAGCATTGTTTTTTTCAATGATAATAACTTGAAACTAATGAGAAATGGACTCTACATATACATTGTTTATGTGGTAAATAACTATTCTAGCTGCACATGTCTGCTTTGTGGTGCAAAATCTGCATAGGTGTATAGAGGCCCGTTTCCAGCACTCCAGGGTTCTGATGGTACATTGTGTTTGCTCATCGTGTCACAAGGCTAATGAATGATTAGAAAGACCTTGTGCAATCACGTAAGCACGGCTGAAAACAATTTAGCTGCTTAAAGAAGCTATAAAACCAACCTTCCTTTGAGCAGCTCGAGTATCTGCAGCATCGCATTTGCGGGGTCGATTAAATGCTTAAATTGGCCAGAAAAGGACAACTTTCATGTGAAACGCCACAATCTATTCTTGTTCTTGGAAATGAATGCGATTCCATGCGAGAAGTTGCCAGAAATTTCCAAGTGACCCCAAACTTTTCAACGGTAGTGTATTACATGAAAGGCGCTATATGGATTTACAAAGGGACTTTTCATGATCAGTATTAATTAGAACGTAATTATCCATCCATTTTCTATAGACACTTAGATTTCACAAAATGCTTCTAAAGTAAAATTTTAAAGCGTGCCATTGTCACACAATTTCCATACGTATTTGTCATTTCTGCATGCTTTTTTGCTGTCATTGTAAGACTGGCTCGTGTCGTTCTGCACAGCTTTCAGCTCAAGCGAACCCAACCACACCAGTTCACGTACAAACATGTGGTCCCAGCTCACGTTTGGCTTTGGATAACAGATTATTGGCGGCACGGTGGCCTAGTCTCCCACGTTCCAAAATCAGGCATGTTAGGTTAAATAGGGACTCTATATATGTCCAGGGTGTACCCAGCCTCTCGCCCAAAGGTAGCTGGGATAGGTTCCAGCATACCCCTGCGAGCCTAATGAAGATTAAGCAGCGTAGAAATTGAATGAGATATATATTAGGAGCGCATGTGCACTGGAGTTCCTTTTTATCCGAACCCGACATGACAAGAATGAATACAATCTAGCATGTTTGTCTGTGTCAATCTGAGATGATGCAAATCTTTCAACATTTGCTACGAACAGGCTGCAGCTACCTCACTACCTTTTTATGTAGGCAGAACAACTCAGGAAGCAGATTTCCTGGGTGATATTCCCGCCGGCGTGTATTACATTTGATGTCCTCATGAGACATCCGGACTCTCCATTGGAGACAGAAATAAAATGTCAATACGTGAGTTTTATTATCTTGTTACAACAGAACATCTACAAAAGACCTTCAATAATGCATTTTTTTTAATTTGAGATTTGTCTAAAGGGCATAAATACGTCTGCACTGAGGAGACATATAATGCTGAAAAGTATGTCTAAAAAGGGTGGACATTGAGCTTAATTGATTGATTAATTGGTGAGGCACAGATTTTTCATTTCTTTTTAAAAATATGATTTATTTGCTTAAAGCTACCAACTAAACTGCACAGACAGCAAACAGACTAGGAAGTTCATCCATCCATCCATCTTCTCTGCCGCCTATCTTCATTAGGGTCGCGGGTATGCTGGAGCCTATCCCAGCTGACTTTGGGCAGGAGTCGGGGTACACCCTGGACTGGTCGCCAGTCAATCAATCACATATAGACAAACAAACATTCACACTCTAATGGACAATTTAGAGCGACCAATGAAGCTAACATGCATGTTTTTGGAATGTGGGAGGAAACCGGAGTACCCGGAGAAAACCCACACACGCACGGGGAGAACATGCAAACTCCACACAGAGATGCCCAACAGAGATTCGAACCTAGATCCTCCTGACTGTGAGGCCAACATGCTACCCATTCATCCACCGTGTGGCCTGTCCCCAATTTAATAAATACATGTAATAAATACATTGTATTTTCCTTATCTTACAGTGTGAGCTGTTGCCGACCAACAACATTTCTGTGAAGTTTTGTTTTACTTATTCATTTTTTACGGGTCAGGTCATGTGGCCATTTATCCACTTGATAGCAGAATTGGTGCAGAATTGTTTTTTTAACTTGGGGTATTAGCGTCAATTATGCTGCTAATAATAATGAAATAAAGCATTTATAGGGGATTATACATTTAGTTCCTTTTAGTTCCTTTTGCAACTCAATGCTGCTTTGTAACAAGAGTAACATGCTTTTTTTGTTCATCGCAACATATCTTCTCAAGCTCATATCTACAGAAAAACCCCCACCATGACTTCCAGTCCACCCCAAACTTGGTGGAAGGCTGGGGCACAGGCCCATTGGTATATTATTGTTTTTAATATTTGTATTATTTTGACTGCCATTGACTGGCGACCATTCCAGGGTGTACCCCGCCCTCTCGCCCAAAGTCTGCTGGGATAGGCTCCAGCATCCCCGCGACCCTAATGAGGATAAGTGGTATAGAAAAGGAATGAATGAATATTATTTTGGCGATTGGTGAGCGACCAGTCCATGGTGCCTTTTGTTTGGGTCCATCGTTCTCCCGGTTGAGGGTCTCATTGTTCAAGAAATACGAGGAGAAATTGTACCCCCTTCTTGAAAGGAAAGCCTGCAAGAAAGACCACATTTCTGCACTGTCTAGAGTAGTGGGTTTCAGTGATGTACTCGGTTTGCTCTGCCGGCAGTACATTGTTTAAATTCCTGCAGTATGCTACTACCCATATAGAACCTTTTTTCTGCTGACAGACTAGGAACACCGTTGAATCACTCCACTGCACTGTTGAACTCAGAAATAACATGTTCTCTATTTCAGGACTGTGAAAATAGACGTCTATGACTGGGATCGAGATGGAAGGTAAAGGCGTGTTGTGGGAGAGTTGTGGGAGCTGTGTATGAATATTATGTTAAAAACGAAATCAGTACCTAATAAAATATGTATGCCTTAGACAGTGGAATTGAATATTTACACCTCTGTCATACAACACAGAAGGTTTTTCTCCCGTGCAATAATGTTGACTAAATGAGCAAACATCTGTCTATATTTAGAGCTATGTGGTGCAGGGGTGGGCAAATAGTTCGACTCGTGGGCCGCATTGATTTAACAAAATTGGCCGGGGGGGGGCAGACTATAGATTTGATACACACACGCAAATTATTCTTATAATTCTAAAAGTCCACCTGGAATTATCTGACTTATTTTATTAATACAATCTGCTATATGTTCTTTTTTTTTTACTGACTATGACACCCAGAATGTGCTTGAATAAAGGACGTGTTATTATACAATATGAGCTCATATCAACGATAAAACATTGACTATTGACTATGACTAGACAGTACATTGGGTAGGTGTTTTTTTTGGGTAGAGGTAGTGGTCTGGATTGCTGCATGTGAACTTAAACCATGAAACTTTTGACTCCTTGCAAGTCATGTTGCCAGCTTGTATGTGAAAAGTTTCTCTTAAACACTTTGAATGCATCTGGCGAGCCGCATTCAAACGCCTGGTGGGCCGGATGTCCCCCGCGGGCCGCAGTTTGCTTACACCAAATATAATGTATATATGTAATGATGCCCGACTGCATATGAGTCGTTTCAAATATTACTAATATTGTTTACTATTGTACTATGTTTTGTTAGAATTGTTTCACAAATAACTTGGCCTCTCTTTATCCAAACTAACTATCATTACCATCAACACTAATAACCAATATATGTATTTATCAAAATTATCTTGTAAGCATAAAAAAATATATAAATCCAATAATTACTTATAATACATGATGGATATGATGATGGTATAATAATTAGTAATATCACAAGTATTGATAAGATGTACAGGGTATAATGCATTATTTATAATACATACTTAATGTATTATAATGTATAACATGCTTCATGCTGTTTATAAAACTAAATATATATATATGTATTTATGTGTATATATATATATATATAGTATATTTCTGTGTGTGTGTGAGCAGATCCTTGCAAATATGACCATGAGCGTCTTCATCACGATAAACATCAGCTTTACAGATAGCATGACTTGGGTGCAGGCAATGTGTGGGTTTCCCGCTGCACATCAATCATATCAAACATAATAGCGTAGTTTTTCAATTTGAGAAAAAAATATGTAATTTTTAAATGCACCCATTCATTACTTGGGCTATGGCAAATATTAGAGGCCATTGTATGAGGAAATGTTATACTTGGTTCCATATTTGGGGTGATAAACCCGAGTAAGACGACGGCCATAAAAATGTTTATATTTATTATTTATAAAGCCTAGATTATGTTGCTGCAACAAAATGCCAACGCACGCTACGCCGGCTCACTCCTTCCCCTCCAAAAAAAAGTGATTGTCGTAATTATTAGATTCAATTCATTCAAGCTAAATGCATAGAAGACATTTAAATATGCTTATTACACGTATTTAAAGTATAAAACGTACAGGTGTTGTGTTGCAACAAATGTGTTCCCTAGGGGAGCAGAATGCGTGGTGGACAGGAAGTGACGTCGAAGGGTTCAGAGCTGAGTTTCATGGGTTTTTCAGGGATTTTTATTAGGGATTGCTGTGCATTTTGTGAGACAATTTAGTCAAAAGTATGCATTGCATGATTTATTAACTTATTCGAAGGCGTAATTGTACTTTTTTATAAACCTGAATGCCCAATCCCAACAACGTATTGATATATAGTTTTCCATTTCATTTGCGCGAAAGGCAAACGGAGGTGATGACGCAACAGCCCACTAATGGGTGTCAGTTTTAGGACAGTTTTAAGAAACAAAAACCCCTACAAGGTGGCAGAAGTGAATTTAAAAAGAGCTCGGCATAGATTGTTTGCATGTAAAAACACACTCGACGCAAAGGAGGAAGTGGAAGAGCACGGAGGAGTGTAGCGTGAAAATTGTAGCGCATGCACTGTGTAATCCTTACCCCTTCGGTTCTAAGTGTGCAAATTGTAATTAGTTTATGGTATTAGTTTTATAATAAATTGTTACTTTGATGTAAAAACTGTTTTGTGTTGTTTATGTTGTGGTATAGGTGTTTAGATATTTGGGGGAATGTACTGTATATATACATATATATATATGAAAGTTATGCTTGAAATGTATCTTTTCACAAAACGCTGGTTTTCTCAATTTTTTAGTCGGGAATCAATTTTTTCCTGAAACGTACCCATTCTACTGCCGATTGCAAAAGAGCGGAAAAAGGAAAATGTGATTGTGATTGTTTGACTTGACGCATCTCTGGCAATGCCATTTGTGTTTATGCTGGCTCGTGTGTGTGTGTGTGTGTCGGCAGTCATGACTTCATTGGTGAGTTCACTACCAGCTACAGAGAGCTTTCTCGAGGACAGAACCAGTTCAACGTCTATGAGGTGAGACCACCAGGATGTACCGCACTCATGCCTTTCTGCTTCGACATACAAAACAAAACAAGCTGTTACTGTCCCTCAGTAAATGATGTGTTTGTACTCAGAGGCAGCCACTGAAGATGTTTGTGGCCTTCATGTTCAATTGAAAGACTTGTCCAAGAACCTGTTGGTTCAGACTTTCTTTCCCTCATCACTGGCAGGTCTTAAATCCCAAGAAGAAGGGCAAAAAGAAGAAGTATGTCAATTCAGGAACTGTGAGTTTATCCACCTGACCTGTCCTGTTAATGACCCTCTGCTAGTGTTTGATGGTATCTCCTAGGGGTGTAACGGAACTCTACCGTATAAGAATTCTGTATATACCTCGGTTTTAATGTCATAAAACCGGTAGGTCGTTTTGTAACCGAATATCTTTGTCCATACGCACATTTCCCGGCGTATGCACACTTTTAGTCACAATTCCACACCCATTTTTATAGATGAGGCCCCGATCGGTACCGTGCAAGGGCGGGTCACTGCGTTCTTCCACTTGTCTTATTCGTTAAGATACTTGTTCACCTGCAAAGTGTTGCCAAATAAGAGACTTGAACAATGGAAGAGGGTTTTCAACACCTGACTTTTCTTGGGCTCTCTAGGTAGCCCAGCCTCCTCGAGTCTGCTGCGCTGTATTTGTTTACGAGCAGACGCTTGACTATTATGTGAGTTACACGTCCTGCAATGTTCCGTTACACCCCTGGTATGCTCCTTGTGTACAAGAACCTCTCACGTCCATTTCTCTCTTCCTATGGCTCACTGATATCCTGCCTGGCAACCTGTTCCATCGTCCATTTTTGCTCTTAATGTGTGTGTGTGTGTGTGTGTGCACAAGGTAACTCTGCTGTCCTTCAAAGTGGAGTCCGAGTACACCTTTGTGGATTTCATCCGAGGAGGGTGAGTGGAATAACGATGAGCACCGATGCAACCTTGTTGGATGTTCCAATTGTGTGTCCTTGGTGTGTGTGTGTGTGTCTGTGTGTGTGTGTGTGTGTGTCCTCCAAAATGTATGCATATTGACTTTGACAGAATTACATCTGAGAGAGTGTGTGCTGCTAAATCTCATATGTAAACACTGAGATGTATGCGGTGGAGTCACTTTTAATTGAAGGTTTTATTAGTTCCACTCAAACCAGAAGGGGAAAAAGTTAATATTGTACAAGCGTACTACGTGAATACTTAACCATAACTATGAGACACAAACGCTGTGATGCATATTGACTAGTTCTTGTTGTTGTGGTTTTTAATACCAACCAGGACCCAGCTGAATTTCACTGTTGCCATAGACTTTACAGCGTCCAATGGTAAGACACTTCTTCATTGTAATATCATTAACTACCTTGAAATTTGAGACTGCATACTCCCTTGCAATAATAACTCCATTAAATTTGCAAATGCAGCCACTTACGTCTGAAACACTTCCATTCAGTGCGATTTGGAACATATTTTTTGTGCATTTTCATTGTCAAAAGTATTTCAAGGGCGGTGAACGCACAATGGTGATGTTTTGGCACGGGTGCAAGCAGTGTAATCCAAAATGATTGAATGTAATACTTGTAAGCACATTACTCTTAACATGTATAAATCATACTCCTCGTGAACTTAACTTTGTTAGTATGCACATGTGTCTGCTTAACACAGCAGATCAATATTTAATAGAATTGTGCAACTCTCCATTTGTGTTGGCACCAGGGGGCCGCCGGGGTGCCCCATATTGGAGTGAGGAGTGTCGAGCGTGCACTTTTTGTTTGTGCAACTTTCACTTAATTAGATTGAATATTATTTGACACAAGCACGAGGGGCGCTAGAAGGAAGAGATCTTCCACAGTCTTTATGCTGTTCGGTGTTCCTTCCTGCCAGGTAATCCATCCCAACCCACCTCCCTCCACTATATGAGCCCCTACCAGATGAATGCATATGCCATGGCCCTGAAAGCAGTGGGTGAGATCATCCAGGACTATGACAGCGACAAGCTCTTTCCTGCCTATGGTTTTGGAGCTAAGCTGCCCCCTGATGGCAAAATATCCCACGCATTCCCACTGGTAAGGAACACACAAACGGGTGACAAACACACTCGCACACAAGTACACAAACACACTTTGCGGTTTGGACCAAGAGTTGAGACAACAGCTGGCTGAGAAGTTGCACTCGTCTCCATGCCAGCAGGGATCTCCCAGCATCCTTCCCCTTGCGCCTTGCATCCTTCCGCTCCACTCTCTACACAGCTCTCACTTTGTCACTAAAATGACTGTTACATTTATTAGTGAATAGCCTCTTGGGATGGACTAGGGGGGGGTCCACAAGTACACCAACAACAAAACACATCAAGAAAAAAGAACTAAATACAGCACACAAAACCGCAACTGCAAGTGCCAATGAATGCCTCTATTCGATGAACTGCAGTCTCTCGTTGTCGTCCGGTGCGTTGTCTACAAAAGCAAATGAGCGATGGGGTCTCTAATTAGCAGAGACTCAAAAAAACCTCGCTAGGGGTGCAACAGTTCACAAAAATCATGTTTTGGTACAATTCACTACTTCAGTGTCATGGTTTGATTTTTTTTTTCTACACACACAATAAAACGAATGCCTTTTTTTCAGCTCCTTAACTAAAATGACCAATATTTGTTTAACCGCAAAAATATTTTTTTTTAAAGAAAATGAGCAGCTATGCAGTGGTGTGAAAAAGTGTTTCCCCCTTTCCTGATTTTTTCTTTTTTTCACGTTTGTCACAAAAAAAACTATTTGCACACTTTGGTACAGTTCACTAGTCTTTAAAAAAACATAAAAAACATATACGTAATGCAAGGATTTGATTGGCTCGCTTTCATGACGTACACAACCATTCGAAAGTTTGGGGTCACGTAGAAATGTCCTTATTTTTAGAAGAAAAGCATTGTTTTTTTCAATGATAATAACTTGAAACTAATGAGAAATAGACTTTACATATACATTGTTCATGTGGTAAATAACTATTCTAGCTGCACATGTCTGCTTTGTGGTGCAAAATCTGCATAGGTGTATAGAGGCCCATTTCCAGCACTCCAGGGTTCTGATGGTACATTGTGTTTGCTCATCGTGTCACAAGGCTAATGAATGATTAGAAAGGCCTTGTGCAATCACGTCAGCACGGCTGAAAACAGTTTAGCTGCTTAAAGAAGCTATAAAACCCACCTTCCTTTGAGCAGCTCGAGTATCTGCAGCATCGCATTTGTGGGGTCGATTAAATGCTCAAATTGGCCCGAAAAGGACAACTTTCATGTGAAACGCCACAGTCTATTCTTGTTCTTGGAAATGAATGCGATTCCATGCGAGAAATTGCCAGACATTTCCAAGTGACCCCAAACTTTTGAACGGTAGTGTATTACATGAAAGGCGCTATATGGATTTACAAAGGGACTTTTCATGATCAGTATTAATTAGAACTTAATTATCCATCCATTTTCTATACCACTTATCCTCATTAGGGATGTAATGGAGTGTGCTGGAGCCTATCCCAGCTGACTTCAGGCACCCTGGACTGGTCGCCAGTCAATTGGAGGGCAGACATACAACCATTCACACTCTAATAGACAATTTAGAGTCGCCAGTTAACCTAACATGCATGTTTTTGGGATGTGGGAGGAAACCGGAGTACCCGGAGAAAACCCACGAACATGCAAACTCCACATAGAGATGCCCAACGGAGATTCGAACCCTGAACCTCCTGACTGTGAGGCCAATGTGCTACCCAGTCATCCACCGTGCGGCGCCACCCAAACTTAATAAAATTAATAACTGGATGGGCCACCCTTAGCAGCAAAAGCGTTTGCAGTAACTTGCAGTGAGTCCCTTACAGCAGAATGCAGAATTCTTGTGATTCAGCCACGTGGACGGTATTTCGTCACGGTCGGATTGTTGAGCTACGTAAGCAAGGCCTGTCGCAGTACGCCGATGCTGCTGAGGTTGGACGCAGTAAGACAATCACTTGACAGAGGAATGAAGGGGGCAGACTGACGGAAAGTGAGGCTGCCAGTGTGCGCCATCAAACCCTCCGACCACCACTTTCATACTAGGCATTGTGGGTGAAGTGCCTTGCCTAAGGGAACAAGGAAAGTTTTTTTTTGTTTTTTTTTTAAATTTCCTCCCACTGTGGCACGTGGTGTTCCTCTGAGGTCTCCCATCCAAGTACTGACCAGGCCCTGCCCTGCTTAGCTTCTGAGATCTGACAGGATCAGACTTTGACAGGCAGGTTTGGCCACAAGCTTGGTGGTCCTGATGGCTTACAATGTTATTGGCATGGCACGGAAATCTCACCTATTATGTGCTTTTCCTTTCAATGGAACAATGGAGCTTCAGGTTTTGGCTGTGTGGAGATGTTGCAGGGGCCATTCCTCATGACCGAAGGCCCTCGTCTGTGGGGTTTTTCAACAGGGCAACGCTGCAGTTCTTAACTTAACTTCTTCCAGAGGATTTTGGATCATCTTCTGATGTAAATTTAATTGAAAACGTTTGGGGATGGATGACAAGGGAATTTACAAAAACGGTTTCAGACAGTTGATGCCGTCATCTTCAGCACATGGACTCAAGATTGCTATTGCAGCAACTCCTGTCTCCAGACACCCAGTTCACGTTCCCTGTTAGTGGGTGAAGAATCTGACGCTTGGTGAATTTTGATGGGAATGATGGGAATCCTCTGATTGAGCGTGTTGGTATTTACCACAAGGGTTTAAAAGTACTTTTAATTCACTTGTGTGTCTTGCAGAGTGGCGACAACGATAATCCCAACTGCGTAGGCATAGACGGGGTCCTTGAGGCCTACTTCCAGAGTCTAAGAACTGTGCAGCTGTATGGACCCACTAACTTTGCACCGGTTATCAACAAAGTGGCCAAGTGAGTGTTTACTATAGCTTTCCAAAACAAAATCCAACCTCCTCGGTGGAGGTGGTAAACCAAAGGTCAGGCGTATGTAGTTCTGTTAAAGGTAGCACAATTCCTGTAGACCCAACAGTAGTGTGTATTCCTGTTTACTCTCATTTGGGCCTAACCTGTGTGCCTGTTTGTGTGTGTTCCAGCTGCGCATCAGAGATAACAGATGGCTCGCAGTACTTTGTCCTGTTGATGATCACAGACGGGGTCATATCGGACATGGTCCAAACCAAAGAGGCAGTGGTCAATGTGGGTAAACACACGCTTGCAGCGGCACGTTTCCAACGCATTTATTCGCTTCACATTTCATTCCCGTAGATTTATCCTATCAATTTAACTCTTATATTAATACTCCTCATATTCATATATTTAGGTTTACATGATTTACTTTGTTTAATTTGATGAGAATTTACCCCAACGGTTTTGAGGTCATGGAAAAATGTAGAATTATGCAGACAATATGTTGTGGTTAGCACGTTGGCCACGCAGTCAGGAGATCTGGAAGACCTGGGTTCAAATCTCCGTTGGGCATCTCTGTGTGGAGTTTGCATTGTCTCCCCCCGGTTTCCTCCCACATTCCAAAAACATGCATGTCAGGTTAATTGGCGACTCTAAATTGTCCATTAGAGTGTGAATGTTTGTTTGTCTGCCCTGCGATTGACTGGCGACCAGTCCAGGGTGTACCCCGCCTCTCGCCCGAAGCCAGCTGGGATAGGCTCCAGCAT
>QODF01000171.1:654143-680184 GCA_024372805.1 Oostethus manadensis
GACCTGGAAAAGGCATTCGACCGTGTCCCTCGTGGTGTCCTGTGGGGGGTGCTCCGGGAGTACGGGATTGATGGTCCGCTTCTACGTGCCATTCGGTCCTTGTACAATCGAAGCAGGAGCCTGGTTCGCATTGCCAGCAGTAAGTCGAGCTTGTTTCCGGTGAACGTTGGCCTCCGCCAAGGCTGCCCTTTGTCACCGATTCTGTTCATAATCTTCATGGACAGAATTTCTAGGCGCAGTCAAGGTGTTGAGGGAGTCCAGCTTGGTGACCTTAGGATCTCGTCTCTGCTATTTGCAGACGATGTGGTCCTTATGGCCTCATCAGGCTGTGACCTTCAGCGTTTACTGGAGCGGTTTGCAGCTGAGTGTGAAGCTTCTGGGATGAGACTCAGCACCTCCAAATCCGAGGCCATGGTTCTCAGTCGGAAACGGGTGGACTGTACCCTCCGGGTTGGGAGTGAGGTCTTGCCTCAGGTGGAGGAGTTCAAGTATCTCGGGTTCTTGTTCACGAGTGAGGGAAGGTTGGAGCGTGAGATCGACAGACGGATCGGTGCAGCATCTGCAGTAATGCGGTCGCTGTACCGGACCGTCGTGGTGAAGAGAGAGCTGAGCCGGAAGGCAAAGCTCTCTGTTTACCGATCGATCTACGTTCCCACCCTCACCTATGGTCATGAGTTATGGGTCATGACCGAAAGAATGAGATCGCGGATACAAGCGGCGGAAATGAGTTTCCTTCGTAGGGTGGCTGGACTCACCCTAAGAGATAGGGTGAGGAGCTCGGCCATCCGGGAGGAGCTCAGAGTAGAGCCGCTGCTCCTTCACATCGAGAGGAGCCAGTTGAGGTGGCTCGGGCATCTAGTCCGGATGCCTCCCGGGCGCCTTCCTGGTGAGGTGTTTCGGGCATGCCCAGCCGGGAGAAGGCCCCGGGGAAGACCTAGGACAGGCTGGAGGGACTATGTCTCACAGCTGGCCTGGGAACGCCTTGGTGTCCTCCCGGTGGAGCTGGAAGAAATTGCCGGAGTGCGGGAAGTTGGACTTCCCTACTGAGACTGCTGCCCCCGCGACCCGGATAAGCGGAGGAAAATGGAATGGAATAGAATATATTAAATTCATACAAGGCATATAAGCCAGGTGAAATTTGATCCCTGCATTTAATTCATGGTTAGTAGTAGGGATGTCCCAATCCACATTTTCCTGCCGAACTGATCCAGTACTGATACTTCTTTTTTTTTTTATAATAAACTTTTGTTACAAGCATGAATTTTTGGAATTGAATATGGTTATTAAATAATTCTCCAAAGCATACAAAATAATAATAAAGTTTTTTATTACATAGTATGTTCAACAATATTGTTTGGCTTTTGTAACAAAGGTTCTGTGAGTCCGGTGCCTAATAAAAATACAAATTCGTCCAATAAAAGATCACATTGAAAAAAACGGGCGTGCAAAATACTGCAGTGACGGTAGAGTATATTGTGTTGTAAGCTGCTGTTTAGTGTGTGGGCTACAGAGGGCAGTAGTGTTCAGCATGCTGGTTAGAGCAAACATTTGGTGTCAAGTGCGTAGAATAAGAAACCAGCAGGTGGAACGTCTCGTCGAAGGAGTGCTGTGTTGACATGTAAATAAATGGCCAACTGAATTACAATACTTTTAGGGCCGTACTATTCATGGTTAGTACGGCATGGACATGGTTATAGATCCGTTTGTGGTGTGATTTAGAACAAGTCTTGGGAGCTCCTGGCACCATGACAGAGGAGTCCGGGCACAGCGAGGGAAGACACCCGCTGTAGCCACGAGCCGAATATAAAACTTAAACACGGTACCCCATGAATGTCTGCAAGGTAGCGGTGCATTTTGCAACCAGCTTTGAGGCACATTATCATGTTGGAGTGTGGCCCAGAATCGCAGCAAATGGATCGGCCCAATTTCGTGGCGAAAGCCGAACTTTTCCAATGAAAATACATCTGATCGGCAGCCGATACCGATCCTGAAGATGGGCTCGAGACATCCCCAGCGGGCAGTATCCCCATCCACTACCAACTGTGCATTCACAATTGTTTTGTTGGTGCTCTCAACTGACGGAACTATAAAATACACCGTGTCCAATGCAAGCCACCCAAAGTCTGCATGGTCCAAATATTGCTGGCCCGTTCACTGCTGCTAGCAGCTTTAATTTGACATTATGGTTAGCTTTTTCATTAACATGATTCCCATTCTTCACTGATCACATTAAGGTTTTATTGCCTTATGGTGAGATGAGTGACATTTCAGTCTAATTTTATGTTACCAAATATAGCATGAAACTGGCAGCTTAAAATGTGTTGTCCTTGAGTTGACCTTGGGCTTCATAGGCCCGTGCTAGAGTGATAAATTAATAGTTCTACCGTTTTGTAGGGAAATAAAATCAATTCTGTGCTTTGCAATATGAGTGCCTCTCTGGCACAATGAATGAATCTCTCTACCATGTCGATTATGAATGTACCTTCACTTTCCTCTCTCCTGTGCAGGCAGCATCACTCCCACTATCTATAATCATTGTAGGTGTTGGACCTGCAGAGTTTGATGGTGAGTTCATTTCATGTAAAGGAAAAAAATCATGTGCAAGGAAAACTGCATATGTACATGTTTGTCCCCTTCTTGCAGAGCAGAACCCAGCATATCATGTATTGTCTTGATTAAAGAATCATTTAAATGACATCAAAGTACGGATATACACGGCATACAATTAGTTGAAATGATATTTGGGGTGCCTCCTATGTGTTGTGGTCAAAATGATTTAGAAGGCATGCATACATGTAGTACAAAATACAGTATCAAATAATAAATCATGTTGTTTTGTGGTTCAATACGGCCATTTAGTCAAAAAGGTACTATTTTTTCACAGGAGAAGGTGCCAGTCTTGATTATAAAATCTTTTATTGCAGGCTTGAATTATCTCACAACATACAAAATGAAAATAACATAATAATCATACTAATAAAAACGTACTGCTGTGACTGTAATCCAATTAAAACTCAATTCTGAGCTCACACAAGCTTAATTTTGTCCTAAATGGCTTATATATTTTCTGATTATGTCTACTGTATTGGGTAATATGAGTGTAAAAATTACTATAGGGGTGTTACGTCACGTATAGAGGGCTCTAATAATGTTAAAGAAACATAGTTAGAAGGTCATGAACAGGTTTTGTATGCTCTATGAAAATATGCTATTTATAAATAAGGACTGTTACTTCATGGAAATTCACTTTTCGCACAATTAGCAATTAGCACTTAGCACAATTTTCCAACTGCAGGACCAGAAACAAATGAGCTGACTTGTGATTAGTGACAGTTTCCAAGCTATAATTGAAGGAAAGGGGAAGAAAATGGCCAATTTCTCTGGTGATTGAATTGCTTTTTCCAAAACTCTTTGGTTTTATTTCCAATCAATACCATTATATTTATTGTCAATCAAAGTTGATCAGATCAGAGAAGATACGTTCCTCATTTATTGCAGCAAACAATTGAATTGGTTTATTTAAATTTGAGACCCTGGTTCTTTTTTCTGTCATGACCCCACTGGGGGACACAAATGTTTTTTGTCCACTAATATTAAATATACTCCCAGGCTCTCACGCCCCAGTGACAGCTCATCACACACCCCCCAGGGGAACCTGCCCCATTGTTTGAGAAGCACTACCCTGGAGGAGCTTGTGCTAATGCTCAATGAGGCGTGACCTCATCACCAACACCCCATCCTGGGCAGGATTGTCCTCTCATTTTCTGTTCATTCAGCAATGAATGGCCAGACTAGCCTTGAAGTGGGCATGTTTGAAGGTGACACGGTTTACCTGGGTGCAGATGCATGTCTCTACATACTGTACACGCCATAAACAGTACCATGCCATTGCATGCTTCTTCAGAGACAGGCTTATCTCACTGAGATGTAACCAGAAATAATAAACGAGACGCAATACATCAGTCCCTCCCTACGTAGTTTTTCAAACATGATGAATGAATAAATGTTGGCTGTTAACTGGTTGTGTGGACTATTATTAAAATATTGAAAGACAAGTTAGATGTAGTATTCTGGCCACTAGGTGGCAGTAATGTTAAATGGATGAGACATGACATAACATTACCTCAGTGCTTCTTAAATCGTGGGGCAGGCCCCCCGGCGCGGTGAGTTGTCAAACGGGGAGGCGTGGGAGGCAGAGAGGACTTTCAATATTAGTGCAGACCTTCCAACATGCGGGAATTTGTCGTGCTCGGCATACAATTTGCATTTTGAATACGCTTGCATGCTTTACTGTTGTCCATTTTGGTGCATTTCACTGGTTTCAGTTTGGAGTTCAGTCTGTACAGTACAGGTATAAAAAAAATAAACGGATTTTATCAGCGACCTGTCCAGCGTGTGCCCCGCCTCTCCCCCAAAGTCAGCGGGGATAGGCTTCAAAGATCCTGCATAGAAAATGGATAGATGGGTATTATCAGTTCCTCAATAGTACTTGGGGAGAGGAGGCCACAAGAAGATTTCACTGCCCCAGCAGGGGCATGACTGAAAATAATTGACAACCACTGCATTACCTTAACGCTGCGTGGAGTTAGCTACGACATGTCTGACAGGATAGAGTGAGAAAAAGTCATCCTCCTACTTTGTGCGGAAGTGGTACGTTGCTGGCTTCTTCCTTTGTCCTTCTACCCCACTGTTTGAAACCTTTCATTGAGTTAAGAATAAGCAAATTTGAGGCTAACTGGTAGCATGCTATGTTTAAGGCGGCGGCTGTCTCGTGTGTCCCTGAAGTGGGTGTGACAGTTGAGCAATGTGTAGACACAGAATAATATGAATGTAAAGGTGGCTATAGGGGTGTTACTTGATGTCTACCGTGCTCTAATAACGGTAAAGACTGTATTTAGAAAGTCATGAACAAGTTTTCTGTGCGTTTTCATCCCAGTTTTCTGGGATGTAAACATCTGCACCAATCTTTGCGTAAGATATGACCTTTTTTTATTAAAATAAAATGTTCAATCCACGCGCTACTAAATAACATTTCTGCCCACCCCGCGTTCCACTTCAGTAATTAGAATAATCATTTTCATTCCCCCCCCCAGTGGCTCCGATACTGAGTCATTCTCTCACTGTGTCGTTCTGTCTCTTGGCGCTTTTAGCGATGGAAGAGCTGGATGGAGATGAGGTGAGAGTATCCTCCAGAGGGCGCCTCGCCGAGAGAGACATTGTGCAGGTACTCATCGTCATTCCATTCAACTTAACGGGGTGGATTTTAGCAGCAGCATAATCGAACACACAAGTGCACCCTGATGGGAGGCTTCAACTGGACTCTGGTTTGTCTGAATAGTCTTCCTCCGTTTTTGCTCGTACTTGCTTTACAACATGACAGGACAAACCTGTAATGTAGTCTGTGACAAATTTACTCCAAATGTCTTTTGTATTCTTAGTCTACTGGCGGCTAGGAGCATCATTTTAAATGTTAAAAACAATAATATATAAAAATGTACCAGTATAAATAATTCTTTGACTACAGCACCTACTAATAATAACTAGAGGTGCGTGGTTTTTGTTGACATGCAAATAAATGGCCGACTGAATTACAGCCATCCTGACATCAGATTATTCAGCCACCATAACAGTACTTTTAGGGTACGACTAACCATTTGACGCGGTTATAAATCAATTAGTGGTGTGATTTAGAACAACCAGCGGTTAAAGCGGCACTTCCCGTGCGAGCTCCCGGCACCATGACAGAGGAGTACGGGCACAGCAAGGGAACGAGCCAAATAGCCAGCGTCCAACATGAAACAAGCTTAACCACTTGTCTGCGAGGTGGTGGTGCGGTTTACCCTTCATCCGGGTGGCAGGAGTTGACTGGCAACCAGCTCTGAGGCGCATTTATCGCACCTATTATGTCGAGTGGGACCCGGAATCACAGCAACCTGATCCGGATCTCATGGCAGAAACCAATCTTTTCCGATCTTCAAAATGCAGCTGATCGGTAGCCGATACCAATCTTGAAGATCGGATCAGGAAATCCCAGAATAGGGCTATCAAAAATAGCACGTTAACAGTGGTGATTATGTCACAGTAAACTATTCAATACACAACTACAAAAATAACTTTTTATGTAAATGGATATCAATTTTGTAAATATGGGCCGTGATTTTACCCCCAAAAAATCTGCAGTTAGAATCCCTCAGTTTGTTTAATGCAAAGTAGCGATTTGTCCCACTTTGTCCACAGTCCATGAACGCACCGTCTCACAAGCTGCACAGATAAACAGAGAGATCATTTGTATTATTATTATTTATATAAATGTGACCTTTTTTACCATTTTGATTTAGAAAAAAATGCCACTTTTCTTCTAAAAGCAGGTTATTTTTTGTTTGGAATCTTCTCGCAAACCGGCATGCGCTGTTTGGTATTGCCACATTTACTTATGTTTGTAAATGTAATTTAGAATGTAGTTTTATATACACTTTATATAAATAGTTTTTTTTGAACAGAAAAAACCCCCCCAAAACTTTTAGTCATCATCCCGGCCAGCGTGACAAATAAGCAGGGACTATAAAGGCTGGCGACAACAATACATTAGCCTGAAATAGCCCAGTTGGTCATGTTGTGTGTTGCTCCATGAGCATCTGCATCCTTCCCACATGACGCCCCTCTGTCATAACATTGGCGCGCACACTTCTGATGACCTTTGACCTTTTAATGAGAACGCCATCCCCATCAATTGATCTTTGCGCATTCTATGCAGCCTAGTTTTGTATTGATCCAAAGCCTTGCTTATTTTGCAGGGCAGCTACAGTGACTCCCACCATGAGTCACGTGGTTCCCAGTAGGACTCAACGGTCATGGTGGGGCAAATGTTCTCCCCCACACGGCACCAGTGGGAAGCTTTTTGTTTACTCACAACAAAACATTTATAGCTTTTGTTACAAAGTCACATGTCAGAAGGTATGTTGTTTCTTTGTGCTGATAAATGCAATACCACCTTTGAACAATCAAATGAAATTAGGTGTCTGTCTTCATCAGACCGACCCACGAGTTTGGTTTAAAGCTTGGGAATGGATGACAATTTGCAGCACAGCCCGCCTGTCATATACAGCGGAGCAGGGGTCTCAAACTGGTGCCACGGAGGGCCGAGACCCTTTCCAGCCGGTCACTGGAGCGGGTGATTTGAATGATCAACACCTCCTTCAATTTGAGGGAGGGAGCTCATGAATTAAATCCCATGGCACCAGTTGGACACCCCTGCAGAAGAAGATAGAGGACCTGTGGTTTTGTCCAGACAGTCTATTTGTGCAGTGTGGTAGAAAGTTAGCACGTGCACAATGGTGCATTCAAAGACCGTTTAACTATGTTGGGACTAGTTGCCGCTGCAAAAACTGGGATTGGGATTTGTAACTAACTGTATATTTATTAAATTTGACGTCGTTCTATACAAATTTGTTTTTTAAGTGCTTTTTTAAAAAGGTTTGCCCGGTGCTTAGGGGCCCTTCTCTATATTATAGAGGATCTTTGACGAGTGTTGTTTCAATAGATCCTTAAAAGCAGCAGAGCCCTCTTGTCAGTTAGAGCATCTTGAATAGTTTTGTTGCAGTTGATGCTTGAAAACACTCCTGTTAAATAGACAATCTTTGATGTGTGTTTTAGTAGTTATTCCTTAAAAACTTCAGTACGCTCCTGTCAAATAGATGATCTTTGACTGGTGTTTTTGCAGCAAATCCCTAAAACAGCGGCATGTTTCTGTCGTTTAGAGGATCTTTGAGTATTTTAGACTAGAGGTATTGCTACCAATTTTTTAAAAAAGCAAGGCACTCGTGTCAAATAGAGGATCTTTGACCAGTGTTTTTGCACTAAATCCTTAAAAACAGCAGCATGTTTCTGTCAATTAGAGGATCTTTGAGAATCTTAGGCTAGTGTTATTGCCACAGATTTTCAAAAACAGCAAAACGCTCTTGACAAATAGAGGATCTTTCACCAGTGTTTTTGCAGTATATTTGTGTTTTTTGCAGCTCCTGTCAGATAAAAGATCTTTGACCAGAGTTGTTGCTGTCGACGCTTAAAAACAGCAAAGAGCAGAGTGCATCATCCTAGAGAATTTTTGGCTGGAACTGATGCAGTTGATGATTAGAAAAAGCTGAGCACTCCTGTCACGTACAGGATCATTGACTGGCAAACAGCAGGATACTCTTTTCACACAGAGGATCTTTGACTGATGCTATCACATTAGACACAGCAGTAGAAACATCCGGGCACAAAGTCGCTGAGGGTCGGTAAATTCCCCGGATCGGTTCAGAACAACGGAATAAAAAACCCGGAAAATGCTACGGTGAGGGTTTGTGCTTCAAGATCACCGGTTCGCTCATTTCACTGTCAATCAAAAAGGATGTTGCTTCAGACATATCATCCAATCATCATGCAGAAGCCCAGCGTCCGGGCCAGCCCACTGCTCCATATACTCACAAAGACACCGAGCGTCCGATGGGATAAAGGAGAGTGAAGTGGTGTGAGTTACCTGGGATACGTAGCTGATTCTGAACAAAAGTTATTCAATACTCACATATTTAGTCAGTGAAATGTACACACTGCAGTGCACATCCCAGCAGAACATTGTTTTTAGGCCCATTTTAGGGGAAGCTGCCCTTGCAGTCTTGCAGACCACTGTGTCGTTAGGGTGAATATGGCGCGTACTCATGCGATGTCACTGAAGAATGACTTTTCTTTCCTGTTTGATCGACCTGCGGTGTCTATTTCTGTTAAACCTCCGGCGCCAAGTAAAATACCTGTTTTTGTATTCCCTGCTGCTCTAGTTTGTTCCCTTCCGGGACTACGTGGACAGATCCGGAAACCAGGTCCTCAGCATGGCCAGGCTGGCTAAGGATGTCCTTGCCGAGATCCCAGACCAGCTGCTGTCTTTCATGAAGAGCCGAGGAATCGAACCGCGACTTGCCCTCTCCTCCTCACCGTTTCCTTAGCCCTCATTTACGCTCGTCTCCTCCATTCTTCACGCCAAACAACGATGAACAACCTATCCTCCCTCTCGAATCATCTCCGCCACATCTACCTGTGAGGCAACTCTGATCAGAAGCATCATCTCCTGACCACTTCCATCGGAACAAAGCTCTGCGTGTGTTGAAATAAGCAAGACGTAGTGTTTGGCTCCAGTGCCCCATCCCAATGGAGCCAAACATATACTCATTGTTTCCGTTTTAATCAGAGCAAAATATTGACTTTCTTTCAGTCAGAAGGTCAAAATATTCCGAGCGTCAAGTCAACTTCATCCAAACTTGGGCGCGAATGGCATTTTTGCAGCAGATTCCGAAAAACAGCAAAGTGTTAAATAGAATATCTTTGACTAGAATATTTTGCAGAGGGTCCAATACAAACAATAGAGCACTCTTGCCATATAGGGGATCTTTGCTTCTTGACGACATTCCAGACAAAGAGGAGATGATTGACTAGTCAGTGCTCCTGTCATATAGAGGATCTTTGATTAGCAAGTCAGTACGATATCCAAAACAGAAGGTATCTCAAGGCACTTTAGACGTGGCCCAGGACCAGAACACACTCCCCATACATTCCAGAAAAGCAGCTCACCGCCACGTAAGGAAGCTCTTGGCAGCAGAGGCAAGGGAAAACCGGGAAAACGGGAACTACCTGGCGAGATGTCACGCATTGCCCTAGAGCGACCGACCCTCCAATCAGATCGCCATTGCTGTACTGCTTGCAGCCAACAGGGGGAGCATTTGCATGCTCCCCGAGGACTGGTGTGATAGGCTGTGATGTGGTAGCCGGCGTGTGAAGGATCAAATGTCAAGATTTTCACAGATACGCCACCCCGAAAGACAAAACCCCGCCAGCACCACACCCACCCATCTTGACGTGATGCTGAGTGCAGATTTGGCCTCCTGCTGTTAGAGAAATGCCAGTCTGCCTGCAGAGAGGAAGAGGGGGGGGAGGGAGTAGAGAACAAGTGAGGAGGACGCAAGGGAGCCAAAAGGGAGATGGAGGAAGTCAATAGGGGAAGACGGCATGACATTTTGTTGCATTTTTGGGGGGTTGAGGGGACTTTGATGGATGCAATTTCTCTGTGAAGCAATAGACTCAACCTGGATTGTAATATTTGCCCTATGCATGCTCCCCCCTACCTCCCACTGTGTACCCACAGAGTTGTGTACAAAGTGGACCAACGTCGCCCTCTTGTGGCAGTCTTAGGTACAGCCCTTATTATCTGTGTTATGCATGTCAACTGCTAGCTATGACTTCATGCAGCTACTATTAGTGGACATCTGCACATGACTTAGGCCAGAGGCTCATTGACTTATTAACTCATTCACATTTTGGAGTGCTTTTAAATGCTGTAAACATAGTGCAAGTACGTGAGTCCGTTTTCTAATGTTGTATTATCTACTATAACAAGATGTCGTCCTCATGTCCCGTGCATGTTGGGGAATAAATGTCAGTGGACAGGGTGTCTTCGCTGCATAACAACGACACATGCACTTCACCCGACAAGACATCCGGTGCACACACACACGCACAAATCTGCTTTTACAAAGACGGCAAAGCTGAACTTTGGATTATTCCACACCATTGCGGCGCCGGTGTACCTGATATCGGGCCCGTTCAGTTCATAATACGTTCAAGTTGTCACCGCTGCTGCATCGTGTGCCACGTCTGTCTCCTATTTTACAATAGCATCTTTTTCTTGTTTGCGCATGTGTAAAAAAACTTTGGCACAAGATTAAAGCGGCAAGTTTCACACTGTAGACATCTTTTATTCTGAAACTACGCTTTGTTGTTGTACCTTTTGGAGAAGCGCCGTCGCTAAAGTCCCATTCATGAGCCCTTCACAGGCATCACTACACATCTTAAAACTCTCTCCGTTAGGCAGCTGCACTTGCGGGAGTTTGATCATTTCTTCAGTGAATCGGCTAATCCTTTGCTTCTCAGAGAGGGGGCGGGCCCCCCTGGGGGGGGTTCGGTGAACCGTCAGGGAGGAATTTCAACATAGGCGTGAATTGGTCGTACTCAGCATGCGTACAGTACAGATCAAAAGATCAATTTCTCAATGGTGTTTCAAATCCGGGGCCGCAAAAGCGTTCCTGTCCCTCAAGGGGGGGGGGGGGGGGCATGGCAGAAAATAAATGTTGCATGATGTTGCTAATGTCCTTCCTCCTGCACCACTCAGTAATGTTCCTGTTTTTGTAATATTATGACTTTAGTTTCAATATCTTGCAATTACAAGAGGTTGTTACCTCTTAAAAATATGACTTTATTTTTAGGAACGGCCTTTTTTCTTTTAAGTGTACGACTTTATTCCTGTAAAATAGCACTTTATTTTCCAGAAACCGAAACTCATAATATGGCAACTTTATTTTCAAAAGCTCTGTTTTTATTTTCTTTACGTGGTAACTTAATTTTTTTTAAAATATGCAGATAAACAAGTTTTTGTGAAATTAAACCACTTTTTTTTAGTACTATTGCAACTTTATTCCCGACAAATGACCTTTTTCGTCTAATATTCCAACATTATTCTGCTATAATTGCTGCCTCTTTGTACCGTACTTCAACTTTAAATTATGTCAATATTTTTTTGGTAAAATTTAACTTTAAGAACTAGCAACCACAGTTTGATTCTTCGGAAATGTCAGTTGTATGACGTAAGGCACAGACAAGTTGCAGAGTAAATGCAAAAAGTGGATAAAATATGCAGTAGCGCTTTCTGGATGTGCATCTGGAGCCTTTTAAAATCGTATGGGTTCTTTGGACCGTACAGTTCATGTAGCGTGATCGTGCACTTGCATGGTCCTGTTTCTGACCCACATCCTCACTTCTCCAAAGGCAGATGAAAGCACAGTAATGCATAATGTTTACATCAAAGGAAGCGCGGCATCACTGAGCTGCCCTACTTTACTTCAGACAGCGTTTGGCTTTGTATTTGGCTTTTATGAGAGTAAAAATGCAAACATGTTGGATGACAGCCGTAGAACCGCCGACGGAACATGCTGAGGTGAAAGCCACACATCACTGCTCTGGTTGCTCAGTACAATCCGCCTAAAGGGCTCCCTGTGTACTTCAGATCTGTTTACAGAGGAGACACGTTCATGCCCCGCTGCAGGTTTGTCACGGTGAGTGCATCGTTTGTTGCTTTATCGAGGTGTGCTGTACACCGGTTAACTTCTTTTTACACTTGTGTGATCGTTGAGGATGTTAAAACAGAGTGGTGTCTTCAGCAAGCGTCACTCTGCACACAAAGTCATACTTCTTAAAATAATTGTAAATGGTTGTAAAGAGAGTCACATTTTGCAATGGCAGTTCGGAATGTCTATAGAACTCTTCAATTCCATTCCATTTTCCACCGCTTATCCGGGTCCGGGTCGCGGAGGGAAGCAGCTTCAGTAGGGAAGTCCAGACTTCCCGGTCCCCAGCGACCTCTTCCAGCTCCCCTGGGAGGACACCAAGGCGTTCCCAGGCCAGCTGTGAGACATAGTCCCTCCAGCGTGTCCTAGGTCTTCCCGGGGGCCTTCTCCCGGCTGGGCATGCCCGAAACACCTCACCAGGGAGGCGCCCGGTAGGCATCCGGACTAGATGCCCGAGCCACCTCAACTGGCTCCTCTCGATGTGAAGGAGCAGCGGCTCTACTCTGAGCTCCTCCCGGATGGCCGAGCTCCTCACCCTATCTCTTAGGGTGAGTCCAGCCACCCTACGAAGGAAACTCATTTCCGCCGCTTGTATCCGCGATCTCGTTCTTTCGGTCATGACCCATAACTCATGACCATAGGTGAGGGTGGGAACGTAGATCCATCGGTAAACAGAGAGCTTTGCCTTCCGGCTCAGCTCTCTCTTCACCACGACGGTCCGGTACAGCGACCGCATTACTGCCGATGCTGCACCGATCCGTCTGTCGATCTCACGCTCCAAACTTCCCTCACTCATGAACAAGAACCCGAGATACTTGAACTCCTCCACCTGAGGCAAGACCTCACTCCCAACCCGGAGGGTAGAGTCCACCCGTTTCCGACTGAGAACCATGGCCTCGGTTTTGGAGGTGCTGAGTCTCATCCCAGAAACTTCACACTCAGCTACAAACCGCTCCAGTTAACACTGAAGGTCACAGCCTGATGAGGCCATAAGGACCACATCGCCTAGAAATTCTGTCCATGAAGATTATGAACAGAATCGGGGACAAAGGGCAGCCTTGGCGGAGGCCATCGTTCACCGGAAACAAGCTTGACTTACTGCTGGCAACGGGAACCAGCCTCCTGCTTCGATTGTACAAGGACCGAATGGCACGTAGTAGCGGACCACCATACCGTACTCCCGGGGCACCCCCCACAGGACACCACGAGGGACGCGGTCCAATGCCTTGTTTATAGAACTAAATGATGCTATTTGTATGTATGCAAATAAAAAACGTAATATTGAGACATTGTAGCTTATTAAACAGGTTGAAATCCGTCCAGTTGTTATTACTTTGGGATTGGCCTTTTGAGAGCTTCAACATTCTCGAAAACTTGCCAAATCTTGCAGGCGTGCGTATCCTGGCAAAAAAGTACATATTTTACAGAGTGCAGCAGAACCTCGACTTACGAAAACTTCCTATCATATTATATATTATTACTTTATATTATATAACTATTACCTAAATAATTTGAAATACAAATTGGGCTTTTAAGATAATTCTGTCCCATTTAACGAAAAAATATTCCAAATTCGGAAATGAAAATCAAAAGTTCCGCCCAGAATGTTTGAACATACCGCCATACAAGCTGCCCACCAAAGTAATGGATGCCAGCCGCCGTACAACCAAAAGAACCAAAAGAAAAAGCTGCCCTTATCTCGGTTATCTCCCATCATCCTCTTCCTGCTAACGACGGCCAATCACGGCGTCCCTTTGCTACGCATACCAAAAATCTTGTTGAGATAAAAAAATCAGTGTTATTACGTAATGTAGTGTTTTCATTCAAATGAAGTTACATAAACTTACGTATGATCCCTGCCTCGCTTGACATAACATTTATTCTTATTTTTCATGGAATTTATTATTTTCTCATTGTTCTTTAAACATTCATGCATATGTAAATGATTATGCCGTCACTAATGAACGTATTTCTTTCGGGTGGCTACAATATTTACACTTTACACGACTGTTTTCAAGGGAGCTGGAAGCAATTTGGCCATTTATATTGTAAATTTTGTCTCATAACAGGAAAATTCCAAGACTCGAAAGCCCCAAATTCAGTTCCGCTGTATGTGGAAATTTGGTGCACATCTCCAGTTTTTCTGTGTGATGGTTTATGCAGAGCATGATGAATTATATTTGTAGAATATATTGAAAAAAAAAAAATATGGGCTGCAAATGGCCCCCTGCAGCGCTTTGGACACCCCTTGCAGAAAATATTGTTTAGAAATATTGAAATCCTTTTTGAACGTGTATACATGTGCATGGTTTGCATATTCTTTGACTTGCAAATAGCCACTCTGTGTCCTCTGAGGGAGAACTGCGCTTTCTCTCTGCCTCCTGATTTATGGTAGTTCTCTCATAGAAAACAGATGCCAACATCTGGAAAGTCTGCCTATTATGAAATAAGTCGAGGCTGGACTGCAGGCTGCAGGGATTGTTCATCCCAGCGTCGCCTGTCATGCTATAAATACAAAGCTCCAGTCACAAATCTATCCATCTGATGGCTGGAATGAGTGCTTATTATGACAGGAACAACGTATCGTGCCATTTTGCAGCAAACGGCGTGTCACCGAGCTTGAGTAATGTCTCAAAGTGACACCGCGAAACACAAAAAAAGACACGTCATTGCACAAATATGCCAATTTCAGTACATTTGTACACTTACTGCATTCCTGGCGTGCTCTCAGCACGTTTAAAATACATCAGTAAGGTCATGTGACAATGCGGCAGATGCAGAAATTGTGGATTCTGTGAATAAGCAGAATAGGAATAAGAAGTATCGGCGGCCAGTTTTGGACAAAGCATTGAGCATCTGATATAACATGTTGTTTTACTGGCAGTGATTGACGCTGACATATACAGATACAGCTAGCCTTGCTATTTGCTATGTTCTTATTCTAAAACCCTCAGGATATATCTAGTCTTCATCTATTGCCTTTTCCACACGCAGATCCCGGTGGAGGAAAGATAGTCGGGACAGCTGAGGGTAGATATATCCTCCAGTAATACACCTTCAGTCCCAAACTTTCCTACATTGGAGGCGCAGTATCAAAACATCTGTCCTTGAAATGTGCCCAACACAATACCAAAGAATCTGAACGGCATCTTTTGGAAATGTGAACAGGCTTACCTGGACTGGTCGCCAGCCAATGGCAGGGCAGACATACAAGCATTGACGCTCTAATGGACAATTTAGAATCGGCAACTAACCTAACATGCATTTTTTTGGAATGTGGGAGAACATGCAAACTCCACACAGAGATGCCCAACGGAGACTCGAACCCCGAACCTCCTGACTGCGAGGCCAAAATGCTACCAACTCATCCACCGTGCGGCCCTATTCTAAAATCATTACATAAAATTCCATAAATGATTCCCTAAAACAAGAAATCAAAATGAAGAACCCAGACAAAACATCTTCAGTTGTCAAATGCACGGTGGCCTAGAAGTGTTTTCATCCTGGTTTGGCCAAAGTTGAGGATTGTCACATATCTTGTGGAAAACTGTTCCAGATTTTGGCAGCGTCAAATTGAAACGCAGCCTCACTGCGTTTCATCCTGACTCTGGCCACCCCCGGAAGACCACTCCTTGAGCTTCTCAGAGCCTGAGATGTTTCATGTGGCATTACCATGTCAGAAATGTGCTTTGGGGCCAGATGATGAAAAGACTTGTAATCAAACAATCAAAGCTGTTTTAACGTCTGTGCTCTTAGCAACAGTGAGACAGTGCCGAGACTTCAGCACTGGACTGATCAAATGTCTTGCTTCTGGTCAGGGCTCGAGCGGCAGCCTTCTGGATGTAATGCAGCTGTTTCACAGCTTGCTGGAGACAAAGGCTTGGATTAGTTTCTCTGAATCTGTCTTAGACACTGTTCCCTTGATTTTGGAAATGCTTTTTAAGTGCTGATGTTATTTATTTCAGTTAATGTTCAGGTGTGAGTCTCCTAGATTTCGGACCTGATGATTAGGTTTTCAGAGAAGGAATCTCAAGGGGCTAATAACTCTTTGTCTTTGTTTCTGTGGGAACTGATTGGAGTTTTGTCTGAATTTAGATGGTTTGCATTTACACACTGATCTGTTTGATGCAGGGAAAATTTAAATCTGCAGGACCATGTTGACTTGCCATCGGTGATCGGTATTAGATGGCCTAAATGAAGCCTGTACAGACTGAACAATAAGGGTACTGGCCCCTGGGGGACCCCACAGGTCACAGCCATTTGGTCTGAGACACAGTTACCAATTCCATCAAAGTAGTTTCTGTCCTCCAGATAGGACTTGAACCCGTTTAGCGCAGTACCAGAGATCCCCAGCCACTGTAATGAGATAGTCATCTGTGTCAAAAGCAGGGCTCAGGTCTAGCAGAACTAAAACGGAGACTTTGCCTGCATCTGTCTTCCGACGAATATCATTTGTCACCTTGATCAGAGCTGTCTCAGTACTGTGGTGGGCCTAAGTGTAGATTGGAAAGTCAAAAAGCTGTTAGTACACCACGTTGTAGAGGACTTTTCCCAAGAATGGCAGGTTTTTGAAACAGAAGAGGCTCAACGACAGCAGTTTTTGGGGCCTTTCAAAATGTTCCAGTCCGAAGTTACCTAGCTGAGTGAATTGTGGTACCAAACAGCTCAGCACAGACTTTAGAAATCTATGGGGTAACTCATTAAGGCGTTGGTGGACTGCAAACTGTTTTGAAATGTGTCAGGTCTAGGTGTGTAGCTGGCCGCCAAACAGTTATTTGTGTTGCGCAAATGATTGCATTTTTTACACGTGAACTTTGTCATGAAAGAATATTGCAAAGTCAACCAACTTAGATGTACAAATTATTACTACAGTTGGTGATGATTTCAGAAAAAGAACTCTCCCTTGGCCCTGCGATTGACTGGCGACCAGTCCTGGGTGTACCCCGCCTCTCGCCCAAAGTCTGCTGGGATAGGCTCCAGCATCCCCGTGACCCTAATGAGGATAAGCGGCATAGGAAATGGATGGATGGATGGAACTCTCCCTTGTTCTACGCAAGGTTTGGTTGAAAAAAAAGTAGCCTTTTCTTGTAAGCCTCACAAAGAAGCTGGAGCTTTGGCTTGCTTCGTTTCCGTACGGATCTCCTTTCTGTGCCTCTACAGATTCCTTTTTTTGCCCGCTTATAACCATTCCGACCTTGACAGGAACAATCCGGAACATTGACCACACTTGCAAGAGCTGAACAGATTATCAACGTTAGAACACGGGGTGTCTTCAAACCCAATCCTCGCCATAAATTGTGTGAAGAATTGCAGACCCAACTGCTGGTTTGGGTCTAACGAACAAGTCAAATAAAACAATAAACGACATCACTGACATTTCAGATAGCAACACCCGTAGTATTGATCAAATCAAAAACGTCTCGACATTTTGAGTTGAGAATCGATTTTAGAGCATGAAAGGCTGGTATGGGGAGTATTTAAAAATAAAAATTTGTAAAATTAGGATTTTTTCCCAGAGAAACTAGATTTTGTTCGTAATTTTACAACTCTTCTTTGTAAAATTAGGATTTTAACTGTCGTAACATTACGACAAACCTTGTCTCTTAAAACGACTTTATTCTTGTGTTGTTGCGACTTTTTTGTATAATAATGTGACTGAAACTGCGGCGGGATTTCATAATAATTTGTTGTCTTTGTTGACATTTTTTTCTGTAAGTCCGTCTTTATTGCCATAATTCTGTGGCGTTTTCCTTGTTGTAGTGTTTAATCTTTCATGTCAGTGTAACTCTAATACCTCATCCATTTATTGTCTATGCCGCTTATCCTCATTAGGGTGCGCTGGAGCCTATCCCAGCTCTCCCTGGACTGGTTGGCAGCCAATCGCAGGGCAGACAACCAGAAATTCACACTCTAATTGACAATTTAGAGTCGCCAACTAACCTAACGTGCATGTTTTTGGAATGTGGGTGGAAACTGGAGTGGGAGAACAGGATCTCGAACCCTGATCTCCTGACTGTGAGGCCAACATGCTACCCACTTAACCACCGTGCGGCCCTCTAAAACTCCAATTCCAGTCTTAGAAGTAGCTGTGTTCAGCACCAATCGCATCCAGTCGAGTCTGCACAGGGAGTGACTGTGAAAGTGTAGGCCGGTGGGGAGTAGGAGGAAAGCGATGGCTCATTACAAATGCGTGGTGGATCTGGCTGACAACTATTAAGCATAATGTTTGCAAGAGGCGGCTGGACGTAAACATGCTATTAACGTGGAAATAGTGAGGCAAGACATGAAGGAGTCCACTGTAGCGCACTCAGCTTGATGATAATGATAGGCTCTCAGGTGCTTACTGCAAGTCGTTTCGGTTTTTATTTACCGCCTCAATCGCTGCTCGCTCAGCGGCCGCTCTGCACGACGCGAAGCAGATCCTGATGTCATGACACTTTTTTCTCAACTGTATTAATGGTCGCATGGAAAGCAGAGCGAGGAGCAGCGTCTGGCAACAAACAAACCTTGTTTTGTTGGACACTGGGTAATGGCTGAGGGAGTCTTAGCTCAGGGAAAGTGTGGCCAAAAAGAAATGAAGCTTTGGCTGCAAACAAACTGCAGCTTTAACGGAGTGTTTTAGTTATTGCTCTACATCTGGGGTGTCCAAAGGGCAGCCCAGGGACCACTCCGGCCTGCACGTTGATTTTGAATGGCTCTACCCATAACCCGTATAAAAACAAACCGCAAACAAATTCAACAAACAGTTGAATACTTTCTTTGTTTCTGATGTGCACCAAAAGTATGCAAAAGTTTGTCCCAAAGACACTGAACGAAATCATAGAAATGGTGGAATTTACATTCCAGCCTCTGTGATTTTTTGGCATGAAGTTGCATGACATCCCCATCATTAGTGTAGTACATCAACAGACTCAACCCCCCAATTGGTCCCGTGAGTCCAGTTCTGGTCGGATTTTGGTGACGAAGAACGTAGATCCGGTGAGTTGCTGCGGCCACTTATTACTTTTCAAAAAAGTAATATATTTGCCTCCCCCTAAAAATCTGACCTCATAAATCCCTCTGCGTATTTTTTCTTCTTCTGTCGCATTAAAGCTCACTATGGACTGTCCAAAATATTAGGTGTGCTCTGGATCGGCCTTCAATTAGTATCGGCTGATTATCGTAATTAACACGAGATTGGTTTATGCCGATAATTTGTCCTTTTTGTGCCACGGGGAAGTTAATATTACTTTTAATCTTTACCTTAACTTTTGTCTGGTGTCACTGAACAACAACGAATAGGTGAATAAATGTGATATTTTCTTGCAGTTTGGATCTTAATTGGCTCCAAATTGTCCATAGCTATGAATGTTTGTGTGAACGATTGCTTGTCTGCCCTGCGATTGGCTGGCGACCAGTCCAGGGTGTACCCCGCATCCCGGCCAAAGCCAGCTGGGATAGGCTCAAGCATACACCCGACCCTAATGAGGATAAGCGGCATAGAAAATGAATGGATATTTCCTTGCAAGCTTTTCTTCATAAACTGAATCAGAGTTACTTTATTTTAAGGTACAATTTGGTTAGAAAATAATAACTTGAATTTTTGCCTGCTATGCTTCATATACTGCTGTTAGCAATTTCAGAAAAATGACACTACTTTGCATTGGTTTTGGACAAGTTTTTAACTTGCCGCCAGGGGCTGGTTTTATTGCCCTGCTTGCACAGTCAAAAATAAAATTAAACATTTTTGTTGGCATAATATAAAGAGGGTAAAAAGAGGCGGGGTGATCACAATTTTTCATACTAAAAAGACAAAACTACACTCTCACCAACAACACAAAGGTCACGTAAAGTTTTTTTTTTAAATACACATGAGAGCTTTTTTTTTTTTTGCCTTTTTGTTTACCTAAAGGGAAAATATCAAAATGATCCCCCTCATCATTTGCTTTTGCAGTATGCGAGCCTCGGGAGAAGAAGTTTGGCGATCTCTGCTCTACTTTTGCCTTAAACTATATCATGTTAAAGCTCTGACAGATTGAAATGTGGCCCATACATCCAGAACAACATCTGCTTCTTCCTATGCCTTTTCAGACACGCTGAATTATGTAAACATGCGATGTACTTCGTGTGACTTTTTTCACCTTATGGAAATAAACTGACCCATTACCAGTAAATAATCAGGGCGGCGTCACTTGCGGTACAAAAAAAAGGCACCAGTAGCGTGAGCAATAACAACAATGAGGCCTTTCTGTTTTTCCACTGACCTCACTGGTTGCTTTACCAAACAGCTTCTTGTTGTGGAGAGGTGCTGTGGACCGAGGGCCAAGGTCACTGCAAACTGAGCAAAAAAACACCCCTGTCCCGAGTGTCCCCATTCAAATCTTTGACATTCTTCTTCTTAAAGCAAAAATTGAAAAATGGGCAGTAATTTTACAAAATATAAAGGAGAAAAGAAGTTGTCATTTTTGGAAAATTATGTTGTGGAAAAGGCTATAATTTTATCAAATTATTACAGAAATACAGTCCTAGTTACGAGACAAGTTGAAAAAATTGGAAAAAAATAAAAATCAAGTCAATTTTATGAGAATGAACTTGTAATATTCTGAGTACAAACAATACCATTTAGTTAAGTTACTGTCGTTCATTTTTATCTCTTAGATGTTGCAATATTAAGAAACAAACAATAAAATATGTATTTGTATTTTTTGGAATATTAGGTTGGGGAAAAATTAATAATTAAGTCACATGGTTACATTAAAAATATAGTTTTTGTTTTATGATGTTTTGTGTAAATCTTTTTTGTTGTTTTTTTTGCTGACATTTTAAAATAAAACATGACAGGAATCACAGTGTTAAAAATAACATTCAAAATAAAAACCCTGCCCGGCACTTTTATCCGTCCAATTCAGAGACTTACTGTCTTCTAAAATTCATGGCACACTTTTATTGTATTCACTTTTATCAAAAACAGCATATGGCTCTTACAAAAAATACATTTGAGTCGTTCAGGGCTCCCTCGGCCCAAAAGGTTCTGCTGTAAGGCATTTCATTCCCATTAACATACGTAGACTTTGAGAACAGAATTGCTTTTATTCAAGTCACTCATTTATCGCTAGGCAGAATTCCAAGCGCAATTACAAATTAGGGGCTAGTGTTTACATGCACATATTGATTTCGCAATTGCACTTTCTTGATTATAAAAAACGTATAAACTATATATAAAAGAGCCTTATCTAGGGATTGCTGGGATATCATAAAGATAGACTTTACAAATAGTTTTGTCTGTGTTCCTAGAGACTGCTTATGACAAAAATCCATCATTTTTATCATTGTTTTTTTGTGGCGTGGACACATATGCACGTCAGTATTAAAACTATACACACACACACACACACAAAGGTCAAATTTCCACTTGTACTTTTGGGTATGATGGCATATTTTGTTAGTTATTATTATTGGTACGTACGTTCAACATTTTTCCCAGAGCAGTCCCAAACTATTTAGAATAGAAATCGTGCCCTGTATTGGATGCGTTTTTCCAGCCCAATCGTCCTCCTGACGGCAGCTGTGCTCTGCTGCCAGGGTAAAAAATCAATCACTGTAACAGCATCCTTTTGACGAGAGTGCTGTTTACGTTCCTTATACGCCAATCCCCTTAAATCCACTCAAAAAATAACAACCATTCTCAAAAGTGCTTGGGCGGTACAATATGGCTCTTTTTTCCTTCCGAGTGCGCTCGCAATGTGAAAAGGGAGGTATATGACTTCAATGGGAAATCATCCAAATGGCATATTGGTATCGAACTGCACAATGGCAACGTGAGTGTATTAGATGAACCAGGCTCTTGCTCCGGTTGTGCAGGGTCCGTATGGCACATGTGCGGGGGGGCAAACGCTCGGGTACTCTCCAGTACCCTTGCAAGGGTGTAGAGCTGGTCCGGTGTTCCGTGACTGGGATGAAAACCACATTGCGCCTCCTGTAACCGTGGTTCAGCTAACGCTTGTACCCTTCTCCCCAGACCCCTGGAATAGACTCTACCAGGTAGGTTGAGAAGTGTGAGTCCCCCTATAGTTGGAACACCCACTTCGGTCGGCCTTCTTAAAAAGGGGACTACCACCCTAGTACCCCAGGGGTACTGCTTCTGTCTTCCATGCAATGTCGAAGAGACGTGGCATAGAAGATGGATGGATAGATAAATGGATTTTATATTTTTTATTTTACTGTTTTTTAAACATTAGTATCATTATATTTATTTACAAAACAGTAGAATTAAACGGTGACAGTGATGATGAATACACAATCAGAGAAAATGAACCGGATACTAATCCTTGTTTGTTTGTGGACTGTCTGCGTGCGCGAAAAAAATGTGTCAAGGTTTATGCTCATGTTTTGTGTGTGCAGTTTTTTTGTTAGCGTTCTCTGCTCGCAGCCTCGTTTGTTTTGGGTTGTCTTTTGCGGGAAAACAAACCCAAACCCTTGCAGCGCAAGCCGCATGTGGTCCACAGCGGAAAGCACACACTAGAACGCAGCAAATATTTACACACAATCACATGATGAGTTGACGGCTCCACGGATTGACAAGTGTGCAACCTTGACCTCGGTGTTTTTATAGGTTAAACAAAGGGGGGGGGGGGGCAAGCATGTACAAAGATGCATGATAATCGTAATGGAAATGGTTTATTTATTTATATTAGGTTGCATCACATGTTTACACAATTCAACGTGTCAATTCAACATTTTTTGGTCTTTTTGCTCACATTCTGTTCTATACCTGATATAAACCAGCGTCTTACATTCAAGTATGAACAACTCCAATTCAAGCGAGTAGACTGTGGAAAAGTGAACTCTGTTACATACAAAATGTGCGTCACCGCGCTGTGAAGCCAAGGGTCGTTAACCGGCCACCCGCTTACTGTTTAACCTCGACGCAAACCTGCACCCACGTTCCTTTATGTCCACTTTGCAACAGTGTGGCCTCACGCTTCCTCTGTAACCTCCATGACCGGAACCTCCATCCTTCATCCTCCAGCAACATCATGTCCAAGGGGAAAATCACTTCGGGTTTACCGCCGATGACCTTTTTAAACACCATCTCATGCGAAATAAGTTGGAAAAGTGCTAAATGAGGGTCGGAAGGGGAGTATCCGTCAATCCATCCATTTTCTATGCCGCTTATCCTCATTAGGGTTGCGGTATACCGGAGCCTATCCCAGCTGGGGTACACCCTGGACTGGTCGCCAGGGCAGACAAATAAACACTCACACATACGGGCAATTTACAGTCGCCAATTAACTTAACATGCATGTTTTTAGAATGTGGGAGGAAACCAGAGTACCACAACCAAGAGAACGTGCAAACTCCACACAGAGATGCCAAGCGGAGTTTTTAAACCCAGGTCTCCTGACTGTGAGGCTAACCACTCAGCCACCGTGCGGCCCATAAGTGGAGTAGTTCCCAGAAATATGAGTTGATTCCCAGACATGTAATCAAATACCGGTCACTAGGTGTCCATAATGTTACTGATGTCAGTGTGAAGCTAATGTTGGGTGAGACACCAAGCATGCCAGAACAACAAGCTTTTGTTGCAGGTTTGAATTATCTCACTACTCTTGTGGCCGTAACCCATATCAAACTAAAACTCAACTCTGAACTTCGTGTGCACCCCTTTTTCGGGCAGTGATCCCCAGCCGTTTTGGACCCACCGACTGGCTTGTGTTGTCACAAACCTCCAGCGGAGCAATCTAATGCTATCTTCTATCTTCAAAATGTCATTAATAATATACACCTGGGTTTGTGGCCCATACCATAACTCCACTGCCACCGTGGGCCGCTCACCACACACAACACTGGTCCACGTTACTGTACTGATGAGATACTGTGACGAGAACCCGAGGCCCGTTGTTGTGTCATTCATCCATATGCATCACCTCATGTTGCAGCATGATAATGCACGGCTTCGTTGCGAGGATCTTTGCACCATTCCTGCAAGATGAAAACATCCCAGTACTTGCATGGCCATCGTACTTAGCCGACATGTCACCCATTGAGCATGTTTGGGATGCTCTGGACAGTATTTGAGGCAAATGGTGGTCATGGCAGATACTGACGGACCACCGCTAACACATTTTGGAGTGGCCTTTTATTGTGGCCAACCTAAGTCTCCCCTGTGCAATAATCATGCTGTTTCACCAGCATCTTTGTATGGCACATCTGAGAGAGATTGGTCTGTTGTGTACATAGAAAAGATCTTTGAGTTCAGCTTGTGAAAAATGGGGAGCTAGTGCAAAATGACTCTGGGTGGCTGTAAAGTTATGAATATGAAATGAGTATGTTAATTTAATAAGTAATGTGTTGTATTAAATAGTACATGGCATGTGTTGGCTCATGCATTTACTGGAGGATGTCAGATGGGATACATTGTCGTAGTCTACAACTGTGCATTTCTACTTTTCTATTTTTTAAATTTCGAATCATTTGAAAATACCTTTGAAATCCCTCCGTATGGTACAAAAGTGTGCTAGATTCTGTGGAGAACAGACTCTGCTGTTAGTCAGCAGATTCGTTGTGTCATGTAGGTCGAAAGGTGGTCTGGTCTTGGACCATCTGCCATTGCATCAACAGGACAGTTGGCTCATATTTACAGCTCTGTCCTGTCGTCTGCTTTGGACTTCCCATCATTACTCAAGACAGACCAGAGTTTGCCAGACTGGACCGTGCCAAGTCCTCCAGCTCACCGCTGTATTGCCCAAGCGAAGAAATAGTCATAAATAATGTCTCCTGCCCCATTGGACAGTATCTACCCTTGAGAGTGAGTATGTAGGCAAAAGGCAACACACTAATTCCATCCAATTGGAGGAGACTTCCCGTAGAACTAAAACCCAACTAAGCTGTCTAAGTAGTGCATTAGACACACGGGAGGTGGTTTGTTTGCTTTTGCTTGTCTTGTTTGTCTTGAAGCTAGGCGATTAGGTCGAGAGTTTACCTCTCGACCGCAACGCCAGATTCTACTCTGTTGCAGTTGGTGAGGAGTTGCGCTTCAGTCTTAGTTGAAAGCAAACAGTAATATTGGAGATAATTGGATGAATATTTGCCAGTCCGACACAAAAAAACAGTTGCAGGGCCGCGGGCCATTCATGAAGCAGCGACATTGAGGTAGGTCTTCAGCTCCCCGGAAAAGGTTAAGATACGCAATTCGTACATTTGAAGAAGCACTTTCTGGCTGCCATTTTTCCAGAAAAAGGTAAACGGGATTCAGAAGTGGTCACCGATTACTGCCAGACACCTATCAAGCTGTCATGGACTTCCTAAACTTGTGAAGTGAGAAATTCAAAAGATCGCATAGAAACTTCATGAGGTTCTTGTGCTCGACTGTTCACGGGATGTAGAAGTGGCATAAATACGAAACCAGCGATAACATTTCAACTAAACGTTTAAATGATAAAACAAATGATATGATATAACAAATGGGCTGTCAAATGATAAAACAGCTTACATCAAATTAATCACATTTTTCCAATTAATTAGTCATGATTAATCTCCATATATATGTCCACTTTTACTGTATTGTATGAACAGAAAGATAAACGGCAGCACAGAATTATATATTATTATTATTATTAGAGGGTAATGTATATGTATGAGCAGCTCATAATGAACTGAAATTTTACATCAAATTGAATGCCTGAAAATGTATTGGCTCTTTAATCCTAGCATAACATTTGAATCATACTTGATCTGTGTTATTATGCGCCATGATAGGGTGCGTTCAATGACACCACATAATTGAAGATTCCAGGATTTCAGAGCTCAAAAATTGTACTTTTGCAGTAAGACTTACGCTAGCGAGTGATAAAAATATCACTTACTGTGTGTGACTATTACAAATGTACAATATCTTGTACTATTTGACTCAAACT
>QODF01000171.1:681173-695182 GCA_024372805.1 Oostethus manadensis
TTTTTTTTTTTTTTACGTGAACTGCGGTTGACCTGTTCGTACGGTACTTTAGATCGTGTTTCCGGACCGGGGGGGAAAAACAACACCGCTACAACAAGGTTAGCTTGTGTGTAGAAAAGGCTGAATAATTTGCACCCTCCCTCGCCGCCAGGAGCTTGACTTAGTGGACTGACGCGTGCTGCACCCGCGTAACCACTGCCGTGTAAAAAAATGAAAAAATAACATTAAAAAAATATAGAAAAACAGTAAAAATGTCTGTGTTTTGAATATGTAATTGTTATTAGTGATATTGTAATATTTATTTTCTTTCTTTTGGAAGTTTTCAACAAAGAATTGAGAACAACAAAATAATGTGATATTAAAGTGAAATAAATGTAAATAAAATACAAAAAAACATGTAAATGATAAATAATAAGTGACCCATAATGAGAAACTCAAGTAAGAATTTAGATGGTTTACATTATACACAGATAATATACAGATAATATATATTTATGTATAATAATATATTTGTATTGCCATATGCAAATGTTATTTATTAAATTAAATAGCAATTACAAGTTTATTTTAATTGAAGATTTGAACTTGAGATTTTGCCAGAAGTGCACGTCTAAGGACTTATATTTGTACCTTCATTTCACTCTCTCGCGCCACCCTTCTGCACGTTTCCCACTCTACCTTCCGGGTTTTGGACTTGGGGACTGGGCTCTCTGCTGGAGCCTGCGGGTTGCGTGCCAGGAAGGCGGCAAGAATTACAGGTACACTAGTGTGCCTCTTGGTCACTCTCTGGGAGGGGAGGGCACTGATGTAATTATATATTTTTTTTCTAACGTTCTTGCGGCCGACGAGTCCCAAAGGTCGACCAGAAGCTCATGATTGACGGGTTGGTGACCTCTGGGCTAGCATATGTTACCAGAAGTGGTGCAAAAGAAGCGATTGCACAAAATTACGAGTTAAACTGCATACAACTTAAAATAACATGAAACAACATGGCTGTCACTAACAGCTGCCTAGTATTTACGTACACGTCTTGGTGTGTCCCGGGGGGTGTCAAAAGCGCGGGACGAGGGCCATTTGAGGCCCACAGCACATAGTAAAAGTATAATTTAACAAGGAAACTTAAGGGCCGCACGGTGGTCGAGTGGGTAGCACATTGGCCTCACAGTCATAGGTTTAGGGTTCGAATCTCTTTTGGGCATCTCTATGTGGAGTTTGCATGTTCTCCCCGTGCGTGTGTGGGTTTTCTCCGGGTGTTCCGGTTTCCTCCCACATTCCAAAAACATGCATGTTAGCTTCATTGACCACTCTAAATTGTCCATTAGAGTGTGAATGTTTGTTTGTCTATATGTGCCCTGCGATTGACTGGCGACCAGTCCAGGGTGTACCCTACCCAAAGTCAGCTGGGATAGGCTCCAGCATACCCGCGACCCTAATGAGGATAAGCGGCATAGAAAATGAATGAATGAAGAAAACCTAAAAAACAGAACAAAAAGAAAAACCAGTAGCAATATGATAAAAGTAAAGGCAAAATATTAGGACAAAAATTTGTCGTAACGTCCTTGAACGCACCCCATAACTTTCCCCCACGCTGCAGTGATGGACTACTAGATAGATATTGGAGTATAGATACTCCAAGAGAAATTCATGCTTCCAGCAGCTTTTCAAAACAAATGTCAAAATGTTAAGATAATAAAATCAAAGTCATAAATTGAGCTCCTCCCGGATGACCGAGCTCCACACCCTTTTCATTGGGTGAAATGAAATAATAATAATGATAAATAATGCTCTTTTAGTAGCATAGTGTAAAAAGATCTTTTTTTTTTTAAAGTTATCTTTTTGAAGTTATATTATTAGATGAAACAAACAAAACACAGCAAAATTGTACTTTTTTAGGTAACTGACGTCTTTGGAAAATTAGGTGGGGGGGGGGTTCTATTACCATGGCAATAAAGTCAAAATAGCATGGGAATAAAGTCATAATATCATTCATGTCAAAGACTATTTAAGAAGAAAGATATTTACAGTCTTTCTTCTTAAATAGTAAAGACGCCAAACAGGTTTAAAGAACGCAGATAAAATTGTGTGTAATCTAAAAATCTGCCGGTCCAAACAAAAGCCACACCTGGTGAATTCATATTAATACCAACATTTATGTCACAGGACCACACGAACCGCTCATAAGTGCAATATTTTTGGTCCGGACCAGCGCACTACCGAGTGTGAGCGCAGCCCGAGATGCCCGCATTTTTCCTACTTTCCCACTTTGATTCATTAGGACCATGTGGGTCTTACATAACACGCGTTTGAAAACATGCGGAATCAATGAACTCGTTTGGGCGAGAACTGGAAGCTCCGTTTACATCCCAACACTACACTACTGAGTCATTACGTAAAAATACATCAAAATGAAAGTAGTTATGCACATCTATTGTGTCGTGCGGGTACTTTTTGTATTATTTAGCCACAAGAGAGGGGGCGGACATCCCACATACTGCAAACTAAAGTGTTGTAATGTACATATTTTTTAATTATTGCACATTTTGCACTGAATCCATCATAATGTTTCTCAACAAGAGAGAACGATGACCTCGGGAAAAATTCAAATGTATACTTGCAAAACTGCCAATATGAATATGTGGAGTAAAAGTAAGTTGAGTGTATTAATATAGTAACTCAGTAGTATTCGATATGTATGGGAGGCTGGGGGGGGGGTCATCAATCACATAGGTGGCATCCAACACATCCACAGCAAGATAATGCATCGCATGAATCCAACGAAAATAGTTGGATTGCTTGAATATAACAGAAACTAAGCGCTAAACATAAAACATGCATACGACATAGAACTGTTATCTCCAGGTGCCTGCAAGGCATGCTGGGAAGTCCAGCTGCAACAACAACAAGAACTACAAACAACAAAACATTGGATATCAAGAGTAGGTTTTAATGACCCCCTCAACATGTTTTGCAGTCAAGCAAAAATGTGACAAACGCCGCATAATGTGACCACCACAAGCTATGGGAGTACAGTGTATGGGTGTTTTTTAGCACGTAGATATTGTTTGTATGCCCACGTGGTGCAGTAGCTGAGTTACTTTTGCGTCGTGTGTTGTTTGGATGGCTAGTTTGTACAAGCTACACATTGCATCAGCAGTTTGTGTAGGCAGTTGATATAAGTTTTGTGCGTAACAGTTTGAGACTGGTAGTGATTTTTTGTGTGTGTGCGGGAAAAAATGTTTCCACATCCAAAATGAGCACAGGCCTTGTAATTGATTGAGTTTTATGTATTGATGTGGTGGAAAAACAACTAAAAATTGAAGGAATTACAGTTTCAAGATTTTTTTTTGTGTTTGCATCTTTTTTTTGTTTTGGTTCGTTTCCCCATTTTATAAGAGCATCGGCCAAAAATGCAGCAAAAAGTGTATTTTTTATGTCATAAGTAGAATGACCCTGACAAGATTTCAACCCTTCAGCCTATTTATGATTTTTTATGGGCGAAACAATTCAAATCAGGTCACAGGTCTGTACAAACAGGTCTAACAGCCTGCTGGGAAGGAATGGTGTCTGTTTTGTGGCTATTTCTACGTATGTGTCAACGACCTACCCGGAATATTGGTCATGCACGTGCTAGTTTTCAATATTACGTCATTTTTATTAGGTATTATTAAGTAAAACAGAGCTTGTAAGTGTGCGTGGTGCAAATGTCTCCTTATCTTTACAAGCATCCTGAAAGAGGATCTTTTATCCAACCGCACTGAAAGGTCTGCCAGCAAATCCAATTTATTTGCAGATCCATGCAGTGAAGTTAGCTTGGATGGAGAGCAAAATGATGTATAGTGATGTCATTAAGGACGCATGTAAACAAACACACCAGCTGATGAACCCTTCACTCACACCACAACTTTTTCCACCTCCTGACCGTGGTGGAGGGGTTTGACTGGCCCCAGAAGATGTTGTCAGGGGCTATAGGCTCCTGGTGGGGTTTCCCAAAGCAAGCAGGTCCTTGCTGACGAACCAGACAAAGTGTGATTCAGAAGCCCCATGCAAAACACCGCAAGGAGAGACTTTGGATACCGGGGCCTTGCCCTTGGGCTCGGCCCGATCTTGTTCACGAGTGAGGGAAGGATGGAGCTTGAAATTGACACGTGAATCGATGCTGCATCTTCAGTAATGCGGTCGCTGTCGCTACTGGCCGGGGTGCTGTATAAATTCCAATGTGTCCTTACTGCCAGGGCACCCAAAAATAGGTACTTACTAATAAAATGGGGCATTAATTAATAGGGGGTGGGGGGCAATATGATTTCTGTCATGGGATCTAGTATTCCTGGCCGCACCCCCGTTACTGGCTATATGGTATATGAAAAAGAACCCATAAAATCACTATAATACATACATATTGCTCCTTCACATCGAGAGAAGACAGTTGAGGTGGCCCAGGTATTAGGTTTTAGGTATTAGGTCTAGGTGTCTAGTGTACTCCTCCCGGTTGAAGTATTATGCCCATTTGGGAGGAGGCCCTGTGGTAGATCTAGGACAAGATGAAATGATGTCTCACAGCTGGCCTGGGAAACTGTCGGTGTCCTCCCGGTGGAACTGGAAGAGGTGGCCGTAGACCAGGAAGTCTGCACTTCCTTACGACTGCTGCTCTCACGACCGGGAAAAATGGATGGATGGATAGCTGGAAGGCTGCTCGGATAAAGGGGACAAATCCCTCTGGGATCACTGTTTTTTTCTGTGGCGTCGTTTAGATGAATTCCATCACTGGCCAAATGCAGTGGTACTTGTGGTGATGGTGCTCCTCAAAGGCAGAGAGATTGTTGACTTCTCCTGCATGGTTTACTACGACTAATACTTTTGATACTACTTTAAACTACTCAGCAAGGGCTGAAAGAGTAAAGGTAGTAGATGAAAGTGTTGTTGTTCTATGCGATACCAAATTAAAAACGAAGATCAGTAATTTCCTGGAATGAATGAATGGGACCAGACATCCGGTGTAATGTAGTAAACATGCAACCTACTGCATGTATGCATGTATGTATACACAGTGCCATACATAATATGTGGTGTGGCGTCACAGTAATACTTGACTATCTACTCACAGGAATGGAAATGAATACAAAAACAAGTGTGACGTGCATGTGTTCTCATGTTTCCAATAAGGTCCATTCCCTCACAGCGGTCTCCCTTTTTATTTCACCCGAGAACCAATGGTGAGCCCGCAAGCAGGCGAGCCTTCACAAGCCGAACCCACAAACACAACCACAGGCAATCATGTGACTCAGCTGCCAGCCCCTCTGTGTGTGTGTGTGTGTGTCAGGGGGGAGAGAGAGAGAAATGTGCTATGCACACACACATACACACACTCGCGGAGTGATCTCAACATTACACACAGTGGGATACTTGGAAGAGAAGAGCAGGCTGCAGTCAGCAGGGAGAAACAACCTTATTCTTCACACAGGTGAGAAAAACATGCACACGATTCCAAATCTTCCAGATATGCAATCTTGCAAGATGACAATGTATAACCACAGGTCTTTCCACAGGTCAAATGAGGTTAAAATGTCACACTAGATCACGTCTGCAGCGTTGTCTTCAGGGTGCATCGTGCACTTGTGGGTGTATTTTTACGTTTCAGCAGGGGTTACTATAGGGCAAGTTACTCAACACTCAGCCCAGCCAGCGTGTGTGCATTAACTGTTGATATGTGAGGCATGAACTACACCGATTCTCATCGTGTTCCTCAGCTAAGGCACGACACTTGTCCACATTTGGACGGTCATTCAATGTAAATAAGTTTAACCCCGGTACTTAATCATTATACAACATGTGGCGTCATGCATGCTTGTTGTAATAAAAAATTACAACAAATATGTATTTATATATATTTGAACGTGTAAAATTAATAGTAGCAGGGACTAAACCTAAGTCACAGTAAGTGTGCTTTTAAAAAAATTGCTTCGGAAACTGTTTTACTGTCATGTGACACAAGAGGGCGCACGTTGTTGTTGCCTTCTGCTTGCCCTGCTTTTGCACTTTTTATGGCTTTAAATTGGCCACACAAACCAGTCATTGTTCTTGTTTATTAAATGGTTGTGGTTGCACACGTATCTGTATATGTAATCGGTCAAATCACCTCGCCTTTGTTTGCACTGCAGGTTGAATCTTCTGACTCCTTAAACCATGTGGCTTTGCAGCCCATAGCATCTGGAAAGAAGAAGAAAAAGGGGAACCCCTGACTCCATATGGTCAGTGAACGCCACACACCAGCTGCTACACACAAACACACACACACACACACACACATTTCAGACTGAGCTTCCTTTATATGCTTTTATTCAAAAAGCCTGCATGCAGACTTCTGGCCAGTAGAAGTCCAAACAGTTGCTTGCTCGGTCTACAGAGGTTTACACATTTATGTGAAAGCTTACAAACCTGTAGATTATTAACCTCAAAGAAAAATGCTAGGTGCAACTATCCAACTTCATGTTTTGCCTTCTGAAGGTGGAGATTCCTGTACCAACCAACTGTTTTGGTCTTCCGCAGGTTTTTCATTATTAATATTTAGCCAAGTCCTCCAAAGTTGATCTTGAGAACTGAGCAGAGTCCAGCTGTCATCCATTCTCACAGGAATGGTGGATCACTTACCGCTTGGTGAGGAGACCTTCCTGTACTACACTGGCTCATCTGCGAGTGACCGCAGCAGCAGCGGGCGAGTGCCACCGGGTGTCATGGTGACCGACACCTGCGTCTACCGCCCCCTCCACCCTTACAATGGGGTGTCCTCATCGCCGGGGCTTTCCGAGGACGACCTCAGCATCTCCTCAAGCCCTCGGTCATCACTGTGCTCAAGCCCAGAGTCATCTTCCTCGTCCTCGCCCGAAACCCACGCCCACGTCAGCTCCTCTGGGAGCGAGAGTCAAGACAGCCTGTTGGACTTTCTCCTCTCTCAGGGGATGAGCACCTCCAACTGCTCGCTATCCTTACCATCTTCATCCTCTCCTGCTGCCCCACTTTTACCCATGGGCCTCACTTGGGATTCCAAGAGAGATCAGAGGTTGGGTCTCCTCCAGCATCATGCCAAAGAGGAGTACTACGAGTTCCCGGTATTCCTGGATGAGCTGCAGGATCCGGCGGCACTCCTTTTCCAGCCCACACTGGAGGAGATCGAGGAGTTCCTGGAGGAGAACATGATGGTAGCCATGGAGAAGGAAGACGAGGAAAGTGATGAGGCGATGTCGCCGACGCCGGAGGATTCAGAGGCCGAAAGCACAAAGACGATACCAAGGGAGGTGTTGCAGAGCTCGGATCAGACTGTACCAGTGGCACTTTCTCCAATGTCCTACCGAGAGACCAAACAGGCACGCCATGCATCCAACGTGGACTTAGCAGTAGAAACTAGCTACAGTGGAGTGGATGGAATCAAGCAGGAAGACTGTGGATCTCCATCATCCTCAAGAGAAGGCACCAGCGCTGCCTCCGGTGTGCAGGTCATCCTCCAAATCCACCCCATACAGATCAAACAAGAGGCTCACCCCAGCGCCGTCTCGGACCCTCAAACCCAGGAAGCTCACCCCCAGAAGGGTGCGTCTGATATCAAGATCGCCCAGCTCCTGGTCAACATCCAGGGCCAAACCTTTGCCTTGGTGCCTCAGCTGCTTTCCCCAGCGAACATTACCTCCAGCAGCAAAGCTTCCTCCAAATTTGTACGGATCGCGCCAGTGCCCATCGCCGCCAAACCCACGGGGCTCGGGGAAGGTGCGTTAGGCGCCGGGTCGGCTGCTGGGGTCCTCAGCGGTGGTCAGAGGTACCAGAAGAGCGCCGTGGCAGACCTTATTAAAATGCACAAGTGCTCTTTTCCGGGCTGTAATAAGATGTACACCAAAAGCAGTCACCTCAAGGCTCACCTGAGGAGGCACACGGGAGAGAAGCCTTTCGCATGCACGTGGCCCGGCTGTGAATGGAGGTGAGCAAACTCACTGCATTACTATGTATGTATTAGGATTCCAATAGGTGTACAGTCACTTAAGTTCTGATCCTTGATGTACACCGCTGGTGTCAAGATCATACAACAGTACATTAACCCAAAAAGCTCAATAACAATACAACAGAAACAATATCTTTCTTTTTAAAAAATAAAAGACAAAAAAAAATAAAAAAATCCCAGTGTTTTAAAGGGACATAGACCCAATATGCTATGCACATTGGACTTCATGCCGTAGGGCAGCTTTTACTGCAGAGACTATAATGAATGCGTCGATAACTGCCCCCAATTTTCAGTGTAAATAAGAAAGAATGGTTGCCAGTTAATGGCACCCAAAGAAACTACACTAACTCTGCAAAGACAGTCATGGACAGGGCCAGTAGGATGGCAACAAACGTCCCGAGTAGGCAAACTGGTGACATGAATGCCTGTGGTGGTCAATTGAGATGCTATCATTGGTATGCAGAGATGTGAACTACTTTTACTTTTCATTTACACTGCGGGCACGACTCAAGGAGGCATACACAGTTCAGTGTTTAAATCGCTTCAAAGTAGGCCTACACATGCACGTTGCACCTGTTAGGTAATTCCTCTTGTCGAAACGGGTAACAATTTGAAAAGATTCAAACTTTTGAAAGTTTATTAGCTGTGTAATGTTTTACGTCTCCAAAATATATTTTTTTTATCGGAAGAGGAGGCAAAATGGCTCTTTTTACGATAAAGGTTGCCGACCCCTGGCCCTTAGTGTAGAGAGGAATTGATTTCATTTGCTGAATAATTAGCTGTTAGACGCCGTTGGGTACGTTTCAGAAAAATCTGAGCGCTTGTTTTACAAATGCATTTTCAAGTTACATTTCCCGTCGCTCTTGTTCTCACCCCCGTCAAGCACATTGGTAAGCCGGCTTCATGGGCAGTGGAGGCAAAGGAATAAGTCCAATCAGCAATGAAAACGCAGTCTAGATGCATTCATGGACTTGCGGGGAGTTAGATATTTCAAACTCATTTGGAAAATCTACACGTCCTCTTTGTTTTTTTTAAAGGGAGCTGTAAAAAGGAGGCTGAAGACACACATGCTGCTCCGTAGCCGCAGGTTGCCGACCCCTCCAAATAGCCCAATGTCAACATAAGTGTATTCAGTCCAATTTTCAAACAAAAAAAAAGGTTCTAAATGGTGTTGTTCAGTGTCCCCGCTATCTATGTGTGTGTGTACCATGTGTACCAAATTGTAGATTAGATAGTTTACTTTGAAGTGGACTGCATGCAGACTTTGCCCCCACATCCCACCCCACCTCCTGCGGCCTGCGCCTAGTTGTTGCACTTGTTTGCGCACTGTCTGCAAACACGCCATACGCACACACATACCCAAAGCCACCCACGCGCTCACAGAACTGTTACAGAATCAAGTTCAAAGTTTTAACGCTGATGACGCACGTGCATCAGTTTCAATCAATCAGACTGTGGCATCAAACAGATACTACTTATCTTGCATTAACGGCATCCCAAAGTATAAATTGGCAATAACCGACCTGTGAATACTTGACATATATGCGTATATGCTAAGCGCTCAAAGTGCATGTGTGCAATAAGTTTGGCCCCCCAGGATTTATTATTGATAACATCAGGAGCAGCCATGACAAATTGCATATGACTCAATTATGTAAAAAAAAAAAAACATTCTGCAACATCTGATTATTCTGGACCATATTTACGTATGTATGAGCCCGCCACCCAAATGAGGATGAGCGGTATAGAAAATGAATGAATAATGTTTGAGGTCTCTTAAGGCATTCCCCACCAGTGTAAAAAAAAACAAACTGCCTAAAATACAAAAAAGTTTTTTTTTTAGCCTTTCTGCTAGCATTTATGGGGCCATTTGTTTCCTCTGGGTAAAACATATATAGAAGTCGGCTATTAGTCATCTTTTCCTTTTGGCTTATCCCTGCTTATCCCATCAGGGGTCGCCACAGCGAATCATTTTGTTCTGTTTGATTGGCATGTTTTGATTTGGCAAAAGTTTTACGTCGGATGCCCTTCCTGACACAACCCTCTATACGAGGGACATGATACGTATATACCGTATGTTTGGGTGTGACCAGGATGGACAGGATCAGGACAATACCATACATAAGATATTTTATGTTGTTTTAAGGGGAGACATTTTTAGCTTTGTTAACGGCGTTGCCCTGTGCCATTTGTTCGGATAATTTTGATCCTGTTGTGTGCAGCGGTATAGGAGTAGAAGAGTTAACTTACACAAACGAACGCAGGTAAATAATCATTCTGCAACGAGTGGCTGAATAAGATCAGTTCCACTTCCCAGCTTATTACTGTAGTTTAATTTCAGGACTGCAGTGTGTTCACACTTTTTCAACCAGTAAACTTTTAAAATGACCGAGTGCCAAGACCTATCTTCTACTGCAAACACATGAGAATAAATATACCTTTATTTAGTATATTTATAAGTATTTATTTACATGTATACTATGCGTGCGCACACTTTTTCAGCATGCAAGTTGCAAGTTGCACTATAAAACAGCATACAATGGTGTGGAAAAAGTGTTTTAACTGGACAGGCAATGAAAAAAGAAGTTAAGCACTCTTACGTTACACTGCAAAATGAAAATGTCCTATGTGTGATTCTGTTGCACCGGACTCTTACAAAAGTCCTCACACACGTGTGTAAAAAAATAGTGAATTGCTCTCGATAGTGTTGCAGCAAATGAAAATCTAAAAACACAACCGACCAGTCTTGCTGCCTTCAAAGGTGTTGTTGTGTGAATAACGACATTTTTATAACGTTAAATGCTGGTAAATCGCGGATACAAGCGGCGGAAATGAGTTTCCTCCGTAGGGTGGCTGGACTCACCCTAAGAGATAGGGTGAGGAGCTCGGCCATCCGGGAGGAGCTCAGAGTAGAGCCGCTGCTCCTTCACATCGAGAGGACCCAGTTGAGGTGGCTCGGGCATCTAGTCTGGATGCCTCCCGAGCGCCTCCCTGGTGAGGTGTTTCGGGCATGCCCAATCGGGAGAAGGCCCCCGGGAAGACCTAGGACACGCTGGAGGGACTATGTCTCACAGCTGGCCTGGGAACGCCTTGGTGTCCTCCCGGTGGAGCTGGAAGAGGTCGCTGGGGACCGGGAAGTCTGGACTTCCCTACTGAAGCTGCTGCCCCCGCGACCCGGACCCGGATAAGCGGTGGAAAATGGATGGAAATGCTGGTACTCTTCATTTGTTGTCACTTTTTTTCTGTGACTTTTTGAAACAAGGAGGAGGAACAATCCCACATTAGAAAAAGTGAATAAATGCGCCGGCAGCAATCGTATGATAATGTAGCTCCAGGAAAGTTAGTTATTAATTGGAGTTGTCATAGTTGGATTACTTTATTCAGACAGTGGACCCTCTGAAGTTGAACACAAACAATTCAAGGGTTCTGGTTGACATCCCATTTCTTCTGAGTCTTGTTACCATACAGTATTGATTCACAGTGCAGGGAATTTTTCATTAACAATGATGACAAGCATGCCAGTGTCCGTGTATTATATTGTCATGCATGTGTGAAAAGAAGTTAACCGCTGTAAAAAGAACTAACCACACACTGACAATATTGCCTGGTGTGATGTATTGGTGTGGTTCCAAACTTGTGTGACTTTATTATTGTCGCACTGAGAAATAGACAATGAACATTATTAGGAAGAACGAAGTTGCTGTTCAACATTCTGTGTGGGTTCCATGAACAAATAAGCCACCCCCACACACAGTACATAATAGCAATGGTTGCATCATTCCCTGGCCGAGTCTGTCTGTAGTGTCCCAACTCTAAATGTCCACTATCCGTGTTTTTACAGAGACTGAGTCACAAATGCATGGTTGCTTTGTTTGATAGCTCCACTAGTTCCTTAGGTGCACTGCTTGGCCACACGACTGAAACAGAGTACAAAAACAAAAAAATTAAAAAAAAAAAAAAATTTTTTAAAAAAAAATTAGAATAAAGAAAAAAAAAATTCAGTCTGTACTATCTTTCCAATTATTTTCCATAGATCACCAAATGTTGGCAACTGCCAAAGTGAAGCTTTTAACGCTGTGACATGACATCAGTATCGTAACGTAATATTCATTCCTCCACTCCTGCTCTTCACCCTCTGCCAGGAGCTAGAGGTGACCCAGGCGGTCCTCATGCAAGTAACTTCAGAATAGATCCATGTGTGAGGAATGGGGGGGTGGGGGCTCGTGTTTCATTGGCAGAGCTCCTTACAGACTGTATATAACTTGCACGCAGTCGTACGCCGTGCACACGTCTGCTTTCTCCATGCTACGCATAGCAAAATAGCCGTGCAAAACTAACACGTCGACAATAAAAGAGAACACATACAGAGACAGAGATGAGAAGACTCTTACGTGAGATCCCTGTATGACGCCCGTGCTCACACCTAAACACTTTTGTCACCCCGTGCACGCACTTGACCGGTCGTCACATCAACGGATTGTCAGCTGATGCGTTCTTTTGTTCCTTGCAGCACACTTGCCGCCACTGTTGCTGAGGCGGCCACGGTGTTTGATTTATCTTTAGATTTGTCACACCTTGAGCAGGAGAATGAGGACAGCTTTTGTTGACGAGGCGATGGTCCACGTGAGTTTTATTGACTTTGTGCTGTGTAAAGCTGGTTGAAAGACAAGTCCTCCAGGGGTATTTTGGCTGTAGGGTGCTAAGATAACTAGAGGTGGGCATGATGGCGGGAGTTGTGATTGCAGACTTTGTCTTGTGTGGTTTGGATGAAAAGTAGTGATGAAAAACTTGATTCCAATTTCCGAGCGGAATTCCACAGAATCGTCACAAAGTGCATGTGCAAAAACATGCCCGGAAATGTGCACGTTTTGTTTGAGAGACCGAGGTGTACCAACATACAATACAACTTAGAATCCAGGGACAGAACTCATTCCTAACCCGAAGATTACCTGTCAACCTGCAGGTTCTGTTCTACACTAGGGGTGTCCAAAGCGTGTCGCAGGGACCATTTAAAAATTCGAACCCAGATCTCCAGACTGTGAGGCCAAAATGCTACCCACTCATCCACCGCGCGGCCTAAGTAAATATATATTTAAAATGAATAATAAACATCAAAGTGCCCCCCCCCCCCCCCCACATTCTTTGTCAATATGCAGCCCTTGGCGGACAAAGCTTGGGCACCCCCGGGCTACACGGACTCTCACAATAATACTACAATAAAGTGTATTACTTTAAATCAATGCTGTAAGTGCCATAGAGATACTATATTTTGGAGTAACAATAGGCGAGAGAAAGTGCTGTGTTGCCGAAATGGGAGAAATTGTAGTAATGTGCTGGCAGGCAACAACAAACAAACAGAGAGACAGTTTGAGGCCCCATAAGAGACATTTTCTCACAGTAATACTTCAAGTGTGTCACTACAAAGATGGCCCCACCCCTATGTTGCTTGGCTGCCTCCAATGTATTGACAAGTTCCAACAACACCCTGTGTTCTGCACAACTCTATGTGTTTTCCCACACACTGTGCCATGCAGTAGTCCCGCTAAACTGGACCAAGGGCGTCCAGGGCTTCAGTGCCCTCCCAATACCCCTCACTGTTGTGAACTCCGTGACCTTGCATGCAGCACGGAGAACATGCAGAGGGTGATAGACTTCACACGAGTTGGTGTGACAGAAAATGTGCGGAAAAGAACATCCCCCTCGCCTCAGTTTGAGGTTGCAATTGACTGGTCGCCAATTAACCTTAAAATAGATTGGAATATTCCCGATTACAATTCACAGTTCCACATGTCCAAAAAATAGAACAAAGAAGCAAATCTTACTTAATCCTACCCCTTCTCTGTTTCACATCATTTGCTAATTAATTTGGTCACTTCATGTATTCAAAATGTACACTTAACGAATTCTGGTAAAACAAAAGAAAATGATAAGGCAGTATAACAATATGGTACAGTCGGAGTTATGGTTTGTAAATCAAGATAAATCACTTATATAACATTCATATAAATCATAATGAAGATGCTTG
>QODF01000171.1:705111-750024 GCA_024372805.1 Oostethus manadensis
GGGGGATCAGATGATGACCATTACGTAACAACCCTCAGCCGTTTGCGTCTTTTGAGGAGAGGAGAGGCAGCAGTAAAAGGCTAAAAAAAGAAACACATGTAATGTATGTAGCAAGAGAGGACTCATTGAACTAGTTTAAAGATACAGGTGGATATCAAGGTAAAGTAAACACACATATGGTAATATTCTGATAATTGTAACATATAAAGAAAGTGAAATATCCCTACTTTTTTTCCAATAAACTCATTTTCTTCCTTTCCATAACGCTACTACTTTATGTGCTATGTGTACTTTAGGTACATATACTGTGCTATGCTGTGCTGTGTGATAGTACTATAGTACAGCATACCAGAGTACAGATGGCATCTGTAAAGCTGACGTTTTTAGAAGAGAAAAGTGCTTCTGAATGAAAAATACAAAAAAAACCTTCTTCCAGTGAGTAATACAGTCAATCAATTTTATATTGAAGTATATTATTTTAGGATGCAAAATGCAAAGGAGAAAATGCAAAAGGTTCTATTAGATTATTTGGAACATTGGACCCCCCCCATACATATCTTATTTATAATGATGCTCTCTGCAGTTGAGTAAACATGCTACCATGGAAATGCAGTAAGCTGTATTATCAAAATTAATAAATAAATGTGCCTAATATCCATCCACCCATCCATTTCCCATGCCCATGGGCGGTAGGCACGGTACACCCCGTACAGGTTGCCAGCCGATCGCAGGAATGTGTCTAATAATAATTATAATATTAAATAAATATTCATCAACTGTTGTATGATAAATTGGGCAACATCATATTGTCTGGATTAGAAGCATATTGGCTGTACTCGTTGATCGGGTTCATTCATGTCGGGGAACTTAAACAACGGACACTTAATTGACACGCTGGAGCGCCGCAAGGTCAAAACAACTTCATGACCAGTCAGCATAATCTATCTTGCATCAAACTTGCAAACTGGGCACGGCAGACACACACACAAATACAGTTGTGTCAACAATGGGGGATGCTAACTTGCCAAGAGTGAGAATGGATTCCACGCTCTTGGAATGAGTCCACGCGTCTTACATAACTCCCCGTGGACTTTTTGCAATAGGTGGAAACCAAGTACCTTCCTGAGGAGGACGGAGACTGTCACTGCAGTCAGTAGACAATGATCCTGCTTATGGAACTCAAATTACTTGAAGGAACTCAGCCTTTCCCTTGCTTTGATTTACGGTCTGCAAGTTTCCCATTGTGCTCACGGCGACACAGTAGTCCCCTACTGTAAGCACTGCACGTTGGTACGGCATACCTATACCAGATTAGTATGTCCATATGTCGTCCATCTGACTTTACAGCACATTGGAGAAAAATGTGCCACAAAATGTGAGGCTAAGAAAATGGATGCATGGAAAAAATGTATAACAGACCTCTTTATCGCTCCCATGACCTCCGTTGAGTATGCTTCTGCTTGTCACTACGGTATGCTGCACGTTCTTCATTTATTCCTTTCTCGTCATTTTGGCTTCAGCAGTAAGACTCACTGAAGTAGGACTGCTGTGTTTGTGTAATGACTCACTTGCCACAGGTGAAGGCGGTGATGACTGTAATCTATCCCCGACTACAAAGACACACATTATGCCTGTGAGCGCCGCGTCTTTGTATGACAGAGGGAGTGTGTATTTTGAAGTATTTTTTCGGAGCAATGCACGAAGGTACAGTATGTTTGTACAAGCACCGACATGCTTGCGGGTGTACTGACAGCTCTGTTTAATTTGATCGGCTCTTGTGCAATATACCGTACTGTATATTGCAATATACTGTACAATATACTGTACTGTATATTGCACAAGATACTGTACTGCAAACCTGAAACGTAAGAAAATAACTCAGAGCGCAAACCAAGGCCAAAATTACAGCACAACAGTTGGGACCAAATTCTGCACTCTGATGAACTGCCTGCAAAAAATGTGTTGAATGTAAAATTGTTTAAAAAGACTCATAGTAAGGATGAATGGTCAGTTTTTCATCAGCGACATCGATCACATACCTTGAAAATAGCTGCATGCAGCATATCATGCACTGTCCTGATTTTTTTTTTCTGTTAAGGCAAAAGAAAATATGCATTCATTTTATACCAGCACAGTCCCACTTGTATTTTCAGGGAAATTTATTATACATATTTGGAAGAAATAAGCTGGAAAGTGGAACTGATCTTTTTCAGCCACTCTTTGCAGAATGATGATTATTTACCTGCGTTCGTTTGTGTAAGTTAACTCTTCTACTCCTAAACCGCTGCACACAACAGGATGAAAAATATCCGGACAAATGGTACAGGGCAACGCCGTTAACAAAGCTCAAAATTTCCCCCCTTAAAATGTCATAAAATATCTTATGTGTGATATTGTCCTGATCCTGTTCATCCTGGTCACACCCAAACATTCGGTATATACGTATCATGTCCCTCATATAGAGGGTTGTGTCAGGTAGGGCATCCGACGTAAAACTTTTGCCAATTTAAAACATGCGAATCAAACAGAACAAAATGATTCGCTGTGGTGACCCCTGATTGGATAAGCAGGGATAAGCAAAAGGAAAAGAAGAAGACAGATGACTTGAAAGACCCTCTGGTACTTTAGGGTGTTTAGCCAGCAAGCACATGTCAATGAAATCTGAGCAAGATTGGTTGAAAAACATGGCCACCATCAAGCCTTTGGAGAGGCAAGGGCGGGACTTTGCAACTAACTGGCCATAAGTCATTGACCATTGGTCTAATGGATATAAAAAAATTGAAGATACCTGTATTGCATGAATACGAGCATGTCTTCCAAAGCATGTTGCACACAACCCATAAGGGTTGCCGAAAATGCCGTGTGACTGACACAAGACTACATGGAAAATGTATGCTAAATGATTCTCTTGGCGTGGATCCACCAGATTTGAAGAAAGGACTGAAAAATAAACCAGGGGACCAACCTTCAACCTGCACCATGCATTATTCCCTCATGTAACACCTTTGCTTGGCTGTTTTTGTGCCTAAACTTTATACCACCACCTGCTTGCCATCAACCTGCTAATATCCAAAACAGGTGTTATTGGCACATTCCATGGATTTCCCGGGCTTTTGGGAATGCTTTTTGTGTGTTGCAACCGTTCCACGCTTGTAGCACCAAGTAGCACTCTATTGTAAGTCACTGTAAGTTCTAAGTGAATATTTACCTTCATTTTGCAAGATTACTGAGTTTATTATTACAATTGACCCAATATATTTGCTGCGGTAGATGCAACTTTGTGGCCAGAACCTTTTTTAAACATGCAAAAATCTCTTACCACGCTGCCGAGCTAGGAGTTCGTTTGGCAAACAGAGTTGGCAAATACGTGCAGTGTATCAAGTAGCAAAAAAAAGACAGTACTCTTATGTAATCATATACGGCCTTTTAAGTGTGTGTGGCTTGCCTTACGAATGCATGTGCGTATTCCAGCACATGGGAGCCATATAAACGGCAACGCCCTCCTCCCCATGCACCCCTCACTGCCTTTTAAACGCTTGTTATTTACAGCATGGGAGCTTTCCAGCTACATTCTACCTAGCTACACTCTTTCTGATAGAAGGGAAGAATTATTACAGACCCACATGTGTGTGTGTGTGTGTGTGGGGGGCGGGGGGGTACTTTCACCAAAGGGAAAAGAGGAGCGCTCTCATTTTGAGTTGCCCTCGGGTTCCTGTGAATGCCAGGAATTCGCAGCAAGGGGTGCAGGAGCGAGAGAGCTGTTTGCCAGCCCTGCAACCGGTGTTGTGTGCATGCAGCAGAGGTGTACACAACACACATACACACTTGTGACGTAAACGTGTGCGCAAACAACGTAATGAGTATGCAGAGGCACGCACACGCACACGCGCGTATCTCGACGGGGGTAAAACATGCATGCGTAAAACATGCGCACACATGACTGTTAGTTTCTCCTGATTGATTGAATAAAACATATACAGTATAATAAATAGAGGGTGAGATAAACAGATTTCCTGTAGAGGCATTGGACTGGTAACCAGAGAGTATTGGTTGACTATAAGGATCTGGGCCCTTTTTCCAGTATGCTTTTATAATACTATTAAATAATATCAGTTGTATTTAAAATAAAATTGTTGGCCCCGCAAGTACGTTGTTTATTGTCCACTAGCAAGGGGAGACAACAAGATAAACCACAATCCAGGTTTAATCCCTAAACATGGCGCACAACCTTATTTAACACATTTCAAAATGTGCACAGTAATAACTTGTTTATTGCAGTTCATGGGTTCCAGAGGCAACCGTGATAGTTGAATTTCTGCAAAGTTAGGATTCCTTTTTATGAAATGAACGTTTTTGCAGCTAGAGCATAGAAAACCTGTTTTTGACCTTCTTAATATGTTTTAACACAAGCAGAGCCCTCCAAACATCTCATCTCAATCACCTGTACACTCATATTACCCAACATAATAAACATAATAAGGCCTGTTGCACAAAGCCAGGGTAAGAGATTAAGCCAGGATATCTTGGTTATCTTGGCTCACCTTATCTATGATCCGGATACACAAAAGTGGAGTAGTGGAAAGTGGAATATGTTCTGACATAAATTAGCAGTCCAGGATCTATTTCATCCCATCCCTTATCTCAGTCAGTAGTCATCGGAAATAGAAAGCAGTTAGGAATCCACTGACCACTACACGTCATCATTTGCACATACTGTACGACCCAAATGAATACAAATACACAACTAGAAGTTCTACATTGTGGTGGAGTTACGTTTACACAATTTCGGCCACATCTGCAGTAAGTTTACCTACAATTTCAAGAGATTCATAATCCCAGTGTGACTATGTTTACAGAGATGTTAATGTGTATGTGTACTGCAGTACCCAGCCGCAGTACCGTTGTTAATGGCGATGTGATGTGCTAATACAGTCCATGGATCCTGGTGCACTCGGGCTCTTCCTGTTTTGTTAAACAAGCAGAAATCTACAGTGAGGGAAAAAACTATTAGCTGATTTTGTAAGTTTGCCCACTAGCAAAGAAACGATCAGTGTATAATTTCAATGGTAGCTTTATTTGAACACCGAGAGACAACAATGACAAAAAAAATCCAGAAACATGCGTTTTAAAAAGAGTTATAAATTAATTAGCATTTCCATGAAGGAAATAAGTATTTGAGCCCCTATCCGTCAGCAAGATCTCTAGCTCCCAGGTGGATCTTGTACAGGTAACGAGCTGACATTGGCAGCCCTCTCAGCCTGTTACCTGTATAAAAGAGACCTGTCCGCAGAAGCCATCAATCAATCCAGATGCCAAACTCTGCACCATGGCCAAGACCAAAGAGCTTTCCAAGGATGTCAGAGACAAGATTGTGGACCTACACAAGGCTGGAATGGGCTACAAGACCATCGGCAAGCAGCTGGGTGAGAAGGTGACAACAGTTGGTGCAATTTTTTGGCAAATGGAAGAAACATAAATTAACTGCCAATCTCCCTCGGTCTGGAGCTCCATGCAAGATCTCACCTCGTGGAGTTTCACTGACAATGAGAACGGTAAGGAATCAGCCCAGAACCACTCGGGAGGAACTTGTCAATGATCTCAAGGCAGCTGGGACCATAGTCACCACAAAAACAGTAACACACTACGCCGTGAAGGACTGAAATCCTGATGTGCCCGCAAGGTCACCCTGCTCAAGAAAGTCCATCTACAAGCCCGTTTGAAGTTTGCCACTGAACATCTGACTGATTCAGAGGAAGACTGGGTGAAAGTGTTGTGGTCAGATGAGACCAAAATTGAGCTCTTTGGCATCAACTCAACTCGCCGTGTTTGGAGGAGGAGGAATGCTGCCTANGACTCCAAAAACACCATCCCCACCGTCAAATATGGAGGTGGAAACATTATGCTTTGGGGGTGTTTTTCTGCCAAGGGGACAGGACAATTGCAGCGCATCAAAGGGAGGATGGATGGGGCCATGTACCATCAAGTGTTGGCTGAGATGGGTCGTGGTTGGGTATTCCAGCATGACAAATGATTGCAAATCGTCTGCAATACTTTACCCCGCTTTCTGTCTTTGCTTTATGACCGTGCTGCCTTTCTTTTTTACTTGATCTTTTGCGTCCTCGTAAGTCTCTCTGAGGACTTCCGCTCCCGTCGAGTGAAGGTATGCCGCCGTCGTTGCCACGGTGAATTGGTGATACTTTGATTGACAGCAGTGTCTATTTAAGGAAGGCGTGCCGTGATCTGGGATTGGTTTCACCTGGCTTGATCAATCAACGTCTACTCATCCTGGCTTGGGCTTTGTGCAACCAATTAAGACTAGATGCTCTTGTTTTGGGTTGGTCGAGCTGAGTCATTCAGCCTGCATGTCTGAATCCTGCTTTTGTACAATGTATTTTTGATTGGATTTTTTTTTGTGCATCCACATGCCTGCTTACTTTTCCTCAATTTGCTATTATTGCTATGGACCTTTTGCTGTTAATGACTTTTCCACAGGCATCTGATGGGCTTACAGGTTATGGTTACATTGGTTGTATGTCAGCCTGTAGGCCCATCTTTGTGCAGACAAAAGTGTGTTTTAAAACACGCCTAGCCTCTGTATGCAAGTCAGGCAAGACTGTGGGAGGTCCCCCCCCCTCCAGGATGATCCCCAACGGAGCAGCTTTTCCTTCAGGAATCAATTTTAGAGGTGGATTTTCAGTTTCAATTACCTGACGGCCTTGTTTTCCATGGGAGTTGGCTCAGTTTTCACTGAGACCCCGCGAGGAGGAAAATACACTTAAAACACAGGATTCTTTCATAGCACACATTAGGAAGTTTACTTTTCCCGTGTGTGTGTGCACACTGATGGTTGTGGCTTAAATGCCACGCATCAACATACATACTTGCACATGTAAGTGAAAGGAAGCGAGTGTTTCATATTTGCCGTGCTACCCAGATGACCTCCTTGTTGTTGACTCGGCCATCTAGATTGGATTTCTCCGTGCACAAAGAGGACAGACGACAATGAGAACAACCCCGTGGTGTCTACGGACATACTGTTTACCAGTTACCTTTTGTGTCCATTCATTATTCAGTCCACACAAAAAATATGCAAAACAATAATTAAAGTGATGTTTCAGGAGATCCAATTGCAAACTGTCAGCTTTTTACAGTTTATGGTACCCAGCAAAGGAATGAAGATTCTTCTCTGTTTAGTGTGCTAAATAAGCTCTGCTTCTTCCTGCTTCGTTTTGGACATGTTGAATTGTGACGTGATAATAAGCACGCTCGGAAACAACAACCATTACTCCTTACCAGTTCACACGTTAAAGACTTGAATGTCTTGGGAATGGACTTCTTAAGCCATCCACTCCCCTGGTGGAGACCATCCAAAGGCTTGTACTGAAAGGGACGTCCTGTGGTCAAAGACCGAACACCCCGACCGGAGGAAAAAGTCAAACATATACACAAATATATCTAAATGTGGACATTTAGTGAATCTGCCTCTGAACCTTTTTCACTCTGAAGGTTATGTAAGATAAGGTCATGACTCGTCAATGTAACATGACTGACGCCTAGAAACCAGGCATACACATAAGACATGACTTACGGTATGACCTTGACTAATAACAGGTCATAGTCAACCAGGGAACCGGCATTATTTGGTAATTAATTATTAAGTATTTTTTGAGAAAATGCATTAGAGGCCGCACGGTGGATTAGTGGGTAGCATCTTGGCCTCACAGTCAGGAGACCTGGGTTCGAATCTCCGTTGGGCGTCTCTGTGTGGAGTTTGCATGTTTTCCCCGTGCACCGTGTACTCCAGTTTCCTCCTACATTCCAAAAGCATGCATGTTAGGTGAATTGGCGACTCTATATTGTCCATTAGCGTGTGAATGCTTGTATGTCTGCCCTGCGATTGACCGGCGACCAGTCCAGGGTGCTGTCCAAATCAGGTGGGATAGGCTCCAGCATACCTGCAACCCAAATGAGGATAAGCGGCATAGAAAATGGATGGATAGGAACTACAAGAGAGTCTTATACTTCCAAATGGTTCCAAATGGAGGATGGACTTTAGGCGCATGATTTGTCTTCCTCTACGGAGTTGATGTCACTTGCGTCTGTCCGTTTACAGCGCCACAGGCAGGCATGTCTTTTGTATTACATCTTTCTCCACCAGTGAGTGATCCAGTCACGTCTGTATGCGACTGTTGACTTGACCCGACACTATGTGGGCTTTTTTTTTCGAACCCTGCATCCAAAAACAAAAGAAAAGAGTGTGGCCAGGGTCCTAGTCATTTTTATATGTCAAAATGCTTAATTTAGGCCACAAATGCGCAACATTTGCCTAAACTTGTCTATCCTTTGACTCAGGATGAAAAAACTGCGAATGTAAAAATCAGATGAACAATAGACACACATCTCATTAGCATTAAAGCCACAGACACACTAAATGTGTCCTCACTGGGTCAAACTATTGGCACGATACTATAAACACTGCAAACTGCAAACTAACTTCCAGCATCAAGGCAAGATTTTTGACAGCACACTTACAATGCATTATTGTGTGCATGTGTTTTGGTTGGGTTGTCAAGGTGATGATGACCTTGACATATTGACCCGACGGTACAGACATTACATTTTATTATGCAAACACTGAAACACTCATGCAAATAAAAGTCAACATATGAATTTCATTGGGAAATAGCGGAACGGGGAAGAGTGTGTGCAGGACTGTGTGTGTGTCAGGCTGACAAGCTCAGCAGTGTTTCCACCCTGTCGATGACTTTGTAATCCACGGAGCCGAGAGCCAACCCGGAATCAGGCCAGGCCTTGGGAGGTAGAGCCTGTAAAATAAAAAATAAAAAAACTACATTTATTGTAAGCGTCTGCCAATGTCGGATCAGTTTACTCAGCTTATTCTAGCTCGTTAAATTGACTACACTATATAATCATTCTTCACTATAAGAGCCAAGAAATGCAACCACACAACGCTTCTACTCAGTCTGCATCTGTTTGGATTAATCAAGTAGTTTTTGCCCCGTGTAATATAATTGCCAATGAAAGCCAACCAGGAAGTAGCACGAGCTCTTGTAAACTCAATCAGAAACAATGCCTGTCAATTTGCCATCCCTGACAGCCAGTGGTGCAATACTGTACTTTTAATGTCATTTACTGCTGTCCAGTACGTGAAAACTGTGTGCTCATGGAATTATGGGTTCTACCAAATATAAGTGGAAAGTCCACAGAAGAAGCTTTTTATAGACTCAGACTCGACAGTATATTTTATTTATAGCTGCAGTTGATGTGATTATTGGACTGTATGCGTGCACAAAACCTATAAAACAGTCTTGACAGCAATAAGGTTTCATAATGTGAAAGGTTTAACACAAACAATGCTGATTAACATAAATTATAGTGTGGGTAATATTGGCGTGGAAATACATGGGGAGATGATTGGATGCCCTCTATGCGGTGTGGTTAGATGTATGCTTCATTATGCACTCACACACCACAACGTTGCAGTTTTGCTTCCAGGTTGAATGTAGATCGGTTCCAGTAAGACCACAGATACTTAAATAACTCACAACACCCAAAAAAAATAAACATAAAAACAAAAGTAACATTAAATAAGTACACGATTAGGCCGCACGGTGGCTGAGTGGGTAGCATGTTGACCTCACAGTCAGGAGATCAAGGTTTGAATCTCCGTTGGGCATTTCTGTGTGGAGTTTGCATGTTCTCCCCGTGCGTTTTCTCCGGGTACTCCGGTTTCCTCACTCCAAAAACGTGCATGTTAGGTTAATTGGCGACTCTAAATTATCCATTGCCCTGCCATTGACTGGCGACCAGTCCAGGGTGTACCCCGCCTCCCGCCCAAAGTCAGCTGGGATAGGCTCCAGCATACCCGCGACCCTAATGAGCATAAGCGGTATAGAATATGGATGAATGAAAGTACCCACTTAATAAAACACATTGTTGTCACAGATAAAGAAACAATTATGAAAAAGGGAGTGAAATAAATAATCATTACTTGCTCATCCTGTGTAAAATAGACCGTCTGCAACTGCTTCTTTTTTGCACGGAAGTAGAATAATGCAGGTCGTACGGTGGATGAGTGGGTAGCACATTGGCCTCCCATTGGAGGTTCAGGGTTCGAATCTCCGTTGGGTATCTCTGTTTGGAGTTTGGATGTTCTCCCCGTGCGTGTGTGGGTTTTCTCCGGGTACTCCGGTTCCCTCCCACATTCCCAAAACATGCATGTTGGGTTAATTGGCCACTCTAAATTGTGAGTGTGAATGCTTGTTTGTCTGCCCTGCGTTTGACTGGCGACCAGTCCAGGGTGTACCCCAGGGTGTGCCCAAAGTCAGCTGGGATAGGCTCCAGCATACCCAGCATAACCCTAATGAGAATAAGCGGCATAGAAAATGAATGAATGAAGTAGAATAATGCCAGTAATGTGTTATGTGAACATACACTGAGCACAAAGCGGTGAATCCAAGTTGACCACTGAAGTACCGTTTAATTCTGCTTGGATCACTTAGGTATTGTTGAGGTGCATCTTCAACACAAAGCCTGATGTTGTGGAGCCTCTTTTTCAGTATAGGCCAAAGATCTAGTAAAAATAATACATTTACTAACTGAAACTGACCCATTGACCGATTGACTGCCGATTGATAGGCCAGAAAGACCAGTGACCACAATCTGTTCTAAAAGCAAATCGGGTCAAAAATCCCTTTTGTTCCGTCCCATATCAATGCAGGTTTCTTTGCATTTGGAACGTATCCCATTTTAGTCATTCACAAAATCCTCCAATTTATCTTCTCAGTGAGTGTTCCATCCCAGTCTCCATTTAATGCCAGCAAATGAACATCATTTCAGCCCCAAACCAACCCAAAATATTTGAGCTGCTGCTGGCATTGCTGGCACATTCGCAGATGATCTCCAAACCCAAGGACACATTTTAACCACAGTTTAACCGGGCCTTTATCGTGGATTAAAGAATCTTTGTACTTTCTACTTCTTCTCCTTAAAATTGGACAATCCTTACCTGAAAACCCAGCAAACAAACTACTTTTTGAGTTCGACGTCTGGCTTGCATTGGTGTTGTTGAGAAGATAGCTACCGTGGTTTTGTCAGGCGAAACTTTTCATGTTTTTTTTCTGCCTATAATTCTGTGGTGTTTACTCCATTATGTGGGTAACTAGGCGGGGAAGTCTTGAGTGTGTATGGGAATGAACTTCTTTCCGCCACAGGTGGGGACATGCTGGTAAAACTGGTTTATTCAGTAGTTAGTCAAAGGAGTAAAAGCCTAAGTAATTATGTTTCGTAATATAATGTTTTTTTTCATATATTTATGACAATAATGTTGTACATTTCCGACTTTATTCTCAAAATGTCTTACTATTGTAATATTCTGCCAGAACAGGCATTGCCTTGGACACCTATAAAGACTTATGTGACTTTTGGCCTTGGTCAAAGGGGACTTTATTGCACCGAAACAGAGCAGTTGGACACAAACAGATTAGCATGGGTTAGCATCATGGTTAACATCATGTCACTTTCGCCCCCCGTACATCTACCCCTGTACATAAGGCCCCCTTTTCATAGCTGTCTAGGCAATGCCTGTAACATAACGTTACCCCTTTTAGTCTCGTACATTTACGACTTTGCTCACGTAATGTTACGAGTTTTTCTATTGTATTCTCAAAATCTTTTATTATTATTATAATTATTTTATTATTTTTATTATTTTAATACTTTATTACTCTGAGACTCTGTGACCTTAGACCTGGGTCAAAGGTAATATTACGACTTTTATTTTCTGTCAATTCACAAACTTCTTTTCTAGTAAAAATATGACCTTTAATCTCAAGATTTCAGATGTTTTTTTTATGTGGCCTTAATACTACAACGTATCTTTGGATGTCTTTGAATTATGAGTTTTGTCCGGTAAATTCAAACATTTATATCTTACAGTTTAACACAAATCCAGCAGTGCACTCCAGACAGTATTAAAAAGATTAAACACAGTCCGATACCAACAATTCTCCTGCAGCCTGTGATATTTGCTTTATTTTGCAATATGGTATGTCCACAAAATCCAATGTAGAAGCTTGAGTTAAATTGCTGAGGTCTTACTTTCATCAAACTGGCACTGTATTTGTACCTTATATATATATATATATAGATATATATATATATAGTATATGTCAACTATTTTTTATTGGAGTCGAATTTGTGCAGGGATGGCATCTGCAGAATGTGCCACATACCCCAACACAAAGAAAAGTCAATATTTCAGACAAGCACAGGAATGCATGAAAATCTGCTACTGGTATTTTGTGTGTTTTCATTGTGTTTCCATTTTGATTTATGTAACTAAAATGTAATCTGCTGGGGAATCACAGGCATGTGTTGTAGAAGCCTCATTACTGCTGCATCTTATTTTTTACCATCAAGTGTCCAAAACCATTGTAGGATTGAAATCAATCATTGTTCTTTCTAGAATAGTTTTGCATTTGCAAGCACAACTTGGTAGATGCCACGCTGTATTTTGTTCCCACGTGCTTGTGCATGTGTCATGACAATGCATTTGAATGTAATCTAATCTAAAAAGAAAATGTTCTCTAATATTTGTTGGTTGGAGAAAAGGCAGTGGTTTATCACCTTTCTTACGGTTGAATCTGTGCGTCAAGATCGTTTTTACTTTTCACAGTAATTTGCACAATATTTTATGTATCATTCTGTTTTGCATATAACAAAAAGTGGGCACTAAGAGAAGGCAAACAAACAGTGACTCCTCTTAAGTTGAAAAACATATTCTTGTTCTGTGTTAAAGACACACTGCGCCCCGATGCCGTGCTGCAGAGAGCGATCATTAGTTACGCCCCATAACTCCTAGTTGTGCCACATAGGGGCAGCTTTTCAGTGCATCCATGACCATTTTTAAATAGTGACCCACGTTGTCTTGTAAGGAACAGGCTGATCCTACGGAAAGACTGGGTAAATACTTTTACTACTACTATACTACAACTTCTGACTGAACATGTTTTCTATGGCCCAGGAGAGCGACAATGGTAACAAAACTATTCGTACATGCCAACTGTTCTGGGGTTCTGCATTACACACCAATGAAGAGACTTATGGAACACAGCACAGATAAACAAACGGTTCCCTTTTACTATAACTATATGTTTAACTACTTGTTTTTACCTTACCGACCAAGACACGGCTCTGTCTGTCTGTCTTGTGAATGGACAATTTTCAATTGGTTTTGGGTGCGTGATTTATGGCCAGATTTATGACCAGAAAGATGTGCTTCAGTGCTTCATCTGGCGTGCACTTGGCTCTCGATTGCATGTCTACACCAAGTAAATGGGCAATTATGAAGCAGGCAACACCATCCGCCATCAACATAGGTAAAATAATGTGTACCTACACACAAAGTCACCTGACTAATGGCTTTGAATTGCTCTGTACAAATTCTGTGTATGTGTGTAAACCACATACACAGAATTTGTCTATTGTCTGCTGGGAACGTCTGGCAGGGTCTCCTTCCAGAAGGAGTTTCAACTCCCACCTGTGGGAGAGCTATGACCAAGTTTCGAAGGAGGGAGCGGACATTAAGTCCAAGCGGGCGATGTTTTGTGCCTCCATTGTCGATGCGGCTGATCGTAGCTGTGGCCGTAAGGTGGCCGGTGCCTGTCGTGGCAGTAAACCCAGAACCCGTTGGTGGACACCAGCGGTGAGGGAGGCCGTCAAGCTGAAGAAAGAGTCCTATCAGGCCATTTTGGCCCAGTGGACTCTGGAGGCAGCTGGCAGGTACTGGCAGGCCAAGTGGTCGCCGACTCTGGCAGTCACGAGGCAAGGCAAAAACTCGGACATGGGAGGAGTTCGGAGAGGCCATGGAAAACGACTTCCGGATGGCTTCAAAGAGATTCTGGTCCACCATCCGCCGTCTCAGGAGGGGGACCCAGTGCACAGTCGGGACGGTGTGCTGCTGACCTCGATTTGAGATGTTGTGGACCGGTGGAGGGAATACTTTGAAGACCTCCTCAATCCCACCGACACGTCTTCCAACATGGAAGCAGTGCCCGGGGACTCTGAGACGGGTTCCCCTATCTCTGGGGAGGAGGTTATTGAGGTGGTCAAAAAGCTTCTAGGTGGTCAGATCCACCTGGAGTTCCTTAAGGCCCTGGATGCTGTGGGCGTGTTTTGGTCTGTGGACCAGCTCTATACTCTTGGCAGGGTCCGTGAGGGTGCAAGGAGTTTGCCCAACCAGTCTACATGTCTTTTGTGGACTTGGAGAAGGCATTCGACCATGTTCCTCTGGGAATACTGTGGGGAGTGCTCTGGGAATATGGGGTATCGGACCACCTAATCCAGGCGGTTCATTTCTTGTATGACCGGTGTCAGAGTTTGGTTTGCATTCCCGGCAATAAGTCGGACCCATTTCCAGTGAGAGTTGGACTCCACCAGCGCTGCCCTTTGTCACCAATTTTCTTCATTACTTTCATAGACAGGATTTCTAGGCGCAGCCAGGGCGTTGAGGGGTTTCAGTTTGGTGGCGACGGGATTCGGTCTCTGCTTTTTGTAAATGATGTGGTCCTGCTGGCTTCATCGAGCAGTGAACTCTCACTGGATCGGTTCGCAGCTGAGTGTGAAGCGGCTGGGATGAGAATCAGCACTTCCACATCTGAGTCCATGGTTCTCGCCTGGAAAAGGGAGTGCCATCTCCGGGTTGGGGGTGAGGTCCTGCCTCAAGTGGAGGAGTTTAAATACCTCGGGGTCTTGTTCACGAGTGAGGGAAGGATGGAACGTGAGATGGACAGGCGGATTGGTGCAGCTTTTGCAGTGATGCAGACTCTGCACCGGTCTGGCGTGGTGAAGAGGGAGCTGAGCCGAAAGGCAAAGCTCTCAATTTGCCGGTCGATCTACGTTCCTACCCTCACCTATGGTCATGAGCTTTGGGTAGTGACCGAAAGGACAAGATCGCAAGTACAAGTGGCCGAAATGAGTTTTCTTCGCAGGGTGGCTGGGCTCTCCCATCAGGGAAAGACTCGGAGCAGAACCGCTGCTCCTCCGCATTGAGAGGAGCCAGATGAGGTGGCTCGGGCATCTGGTTAAGATGCCTCCCGGACGCCTCCACGGGGAGGTGTTCAGGGCACGTCCAACCGGTAGGAGGCCTCAGGGAAGACCCAGGACACGCTGGAGAGACTATGTCTCTCAGCTGGCCTGGCAACGCCTCGGCATTCGCCGGGAAGAGCTGGACGAAGTGGCCGAGGAGAGGGACATCTGGGCTTCCCTGCTTAGGTTGCTGCCCCCGCGACCCGACCTCGGATAAGCGGATGGATAAGCGGATAAGCCTCGGATAAGCAATAAATGGATGTATAAACCATGATTTGCACTTGAGGTGCATTTTGTTCCCCCTGTAACTCGAAAAAAAGAACGGTTCCCCGCTGCGACTCGGTTCCCGTCGTTCATGTTAACAAGACGTTGACAATAATCGGTTCGTTTGTGAACGTCACAACACTAATCTTTTGGCACTGATTGGGAGGACAAACTTTCTACACTCGACAGGTGGGATTCGGACTACCAGCAAACCAGCCTTTTATTATATTTAAAGCTTTGCCTTTTTAAATACCGCAGGGGTTTCCAAACTTTTTCATGTAACTTATCCCTTCTCTGATGGGGGGCCTTCAGTTCGTAACAGAAAAGGTTTGACTATTGCAGGGCTGCCTAAATCTGAATTTTTACCGTATTGTTTTCCAAAAAACCACACATAACCAAATATCAATAACCCCTTCCGGGTTCTTCACAGGAAAAAAAGTCAGAAAAATATAATATCACTATTAATTAATGAAATAAATAACACAATTTCTCTAACAACACAAATAAATGCGACACACGAGACATCCATTGAGTTTCCCCATGTGAGTGGAGATGAGTTGGGCTTTCCTAACCACAAAAATTAAGACTATAAGGAGCAAATATCGTCTGGCAGTGGATAACGGATTTGGGAGTGTCGTTCTTCATTCGCCCCCACCACTACCACAATGTCTTCTGGCATCAAAACAAATGATTTGGAGTTGGACAGCTCCGCTCCCTCGCCCAGTACTTCCATCTCGTCCAGCGTGGAGGTCAGACACCGAGCAGGAGCAGTACACCCGCTGCCAAACAAAGGCGAGAACTGCTTTAGGAATGTGTGTAGACTGATGACGTGGATCCGGAGAAATACGCAAATCTCCACTTTGGCTGGAGTTTTTCAATTTTTTAATGGATTTTTAACATCGATTTTTAATGAGCAAAATAAAACTTGGGCATGCGTGGGGCAAAACTCTGGCTAGGTGTAGACAGAGCCAGTCTCATTCGTGTGGCCAGGAAAAAATAAGCATAATGCGTCTCTGGTATTGTTCAGGGGGCCGGGTCAAATGTGGAGGCGGGTCGTATCCGAAAATACAGTGTTATTATTGGTTGTTGGTTTCAATATTCCAGCTCTTGCCATCCAGGAATGTTATTTTGTTTCTGCAGCGATGCAATGACAAATGAGCCACGGGCCGCAGATAGCCCCTATGCCGCACTTTAGGCACCCCTACTTTTGTGGCTCTTGGTCGTGGTCGGGCTTGTGGCGTCGACTCCAAACCACAACTCTTATTTGGCTTGTTGGCTCAGTGTCATGGGCGAGCGATTGTGCTCGAAGAAACAGAGGCTGGCCAGTCAGCCCAAACGCTGCATCCCTGCAGCTCAAGGATTTTTCTGCAAGTGTATATCTTTGGAGTTATATCTGTGCCTTAACTGTGAGGTAGCAAAGGCATATTAACTGTTGTTTACCATATTTACTGCGCTCCGTCACTGCAGCTCTCCCTCTTGCTCAACTTTCTTGCCTCCGGACAGGTTTTGGGGACCGGGTTCCTGCCTGGGGCTTGCGGGTTGCAGCCTGGAGAGCGGTGAGGTGTACGGGCGTGTTCAGTGGAAAAAATGTGTGGCGGTTGGTTGCACTTCGGGAAGGGAAGACTCTGATGTCATAATACTTGTTTTTCAAAATAATCTCCCAATCAACTGGCAAAGTTACAAAAATTGACTAGGGGATCGCAATCAACGGGTTGGGGACCCCTGGCTTAGAAACTCCTTAAGATCCTGCAGTGGAAAATGTAAATTCTTGCAAATTTTCCATTGGTAATATTTTGATCAAGAATGTTGGAACTAAGCCAGGGAAGGGCAGAGATCCCCTGGGAACATCATGAAGGTTGGCAAGTTAGTGTAACTCTTCAAAAATTGCAAATTCAATTCCAAAAATCATAAGAAATTTGAGTGCTGTGAAATAAGTGAAACCACAAAAATTGTGAGAAACGCAGGAGACACATGGCACTGGTAAAAAAAGGGAAAAGTAGGTTGGCAGGTGTACGACTCATTATGTGAGTGAGATTGTGTCATTGTGGGGCCTTCGTCTTTGTGGAAACTCAGAAAATCAGGAAAAACCTGAAGCGGGGCAGTAAAATGTGGAAGTAACCTGGGAAAATCGAAAGGGTTGGCAAATATGTGGTTAATTACCTGACACTTCTGATGCAACCGTCTAATTGGCAACCTCTAAAACTTGAGAAACGTACAGCGACCGTGCACGATGGCAGTGGCACTCGGGAGGTTTGGCATGTTTTGATTGGAACTTTTTTATTTTTGTTGACCATGGTCTATGATAAAAATGCATAATGTAATGATAATTCTTAACACATATCAATGAATCTTTTTCCATTCCACAGGAGAGTTTATATTTTTTCTATCATCCACATTTCCAATAGCTTCCATATTCCCTGGCCTGCTAGTGGATGCATCCTGCGGGAAAAGTATGTGGCTGTCTGGGACCACAGCAAAGTCCTGCCAAGTCATTGTAATGGTAAAACAACCGCCGCATTCCTTGCAGCAGCACAAGCATAGAAGATCCAAGTTAGGAAAGTTACCCATTTAGAGCATTTCCAAAAGTTTCTGGCGGCTGAGAGGATGGTAGCTGTTCTTTACAGCTAATAGATGGTGGTTATGGATTATGATCATGATGGAGTCCAAGTGAACCCAAAGCAGATCAGAAGGAGAGACGAGGTTAAGTCTCTACGTAGTTTATTGGTAGATACTGCTAAGTGTGAGATCCAGATACATATGGCTGTAAAGTTTTATGATCTATTGTGCCGCTGTTGCAGTGAAATCATAAACCTCAGAAGAACCACAGCCCCGGGGTTGATCTATTTTTTCTCAATTGTTCAGAGAAATTGTCTTTTGTTGTTTTTCTTAATACATGTTCGGTAGACACATGGGGACAACTTTCTTTTGTAGGCTTTATAATCGGCAGCTAGACAGCCTATACTTACTAATTTCATGTAAATATGGAATTTCAGAGGTCGCCGGGGACCGGGAAGTCTGGACTTCCCTACTGAGACTGCTGCCCCGTGACCCGGGCCCAGATAAGGGGAAGAAAATGAAATGGAATGGAATATCCACCTTCTATGCCGCTTATCCTCATTAGGGGATGCTGGAGCCTATCCCAGCTGACTTGAGCGGGAGGCGGGGTACACCCTGGACTGGTCGCCAATCAATCGCAAGGCAGACAAACAAACATTCACATAATTTCAAGTCACAAACCAGAGTACAGGAGAAAACCCACGCACGGGGAGAACATGCAAACCCCACACAGAGATGCCCAGTCGAAATTAGAACCCAGGTCTTCCAAATCTTCTGACTGTGTGGCCAACATGCTAACCACTCATCCACCGTGCAGCCTAAACATACATAATCACGCAGAGCCCGAATGGTTGCAAGTCTCCCCCACTTCATTCATATAATCCATCCATCAATTTTCTACGCCGCTTATCCCCACTAGGGTCGTGGGGGTACGCTGGTGCTTATCCAAGCTGACTTGGGCCTACAGGTGGACCTTGGACTGGTCGCCAGCCGGTCGCAGTCATTCACATCCTTAGAGTGCTAATTATACGATAACACATCACAGTGATAACAAGAGTGTGCAAGGAAATTTATGACTAGAATACATCACATAGGACGGGATCACGTCAAGTCAGAATGTTCTACTACAAGGAGCAAACCAGTAGGAGAAAATCAAAGAGGCCCCTGTTGATAAATGACTCCCCTGGTCCCTGGTGTACCCCTGGACAATCCAGGGGTACACCCTGGATTGGTCGTCAGTTGCAGGGCACGTATAGATGAACCACCATCCACACTTACATTCATAGCTATGGACAATTGATCACCAGTTAACCCCTACATGTTCTTGGAATGTGGGTGTATGCCACCATGTCTTCCGAAATATTTTGAGCACAACCCTTCGGGCGCACCGCAAGTCGGATGTTGCAACCCAAAAAAAGTTACACTTGCACACAGCATGCCTCGCTTGACTCAGTGAAGAACACAAATGCTCTTAAAAACATTTAGCGATGGCCGACGTCCCCTGAGCTGATTTTATTTGCCGATGTGTGTGCAAGCTCGCAGCCATGACTTGTGCACTCACTTGGACACAATCAGGACAGAGCTGTCTTCAGCCTCTTTTTTGGAATTTCGCCCATTATCCACATTCCTAATATAAGATGTAAACACCCATGTCTTTTTCTTTTCTATGCGTACAGATATAAAAGCAGATAAAAAGAGACCGCTTATTACTGCATGTAATGTGCCACTCCTATGCCACTGGTATAGACTGCTATTAAAACACCTCCAACAAGGTTTTATGGAGGGATGAGCCAGATACTCCTCATTTAAGGATAAGTAGCATTTTTGCAGAGTACACATAAACGACTACAGCTTGTCATTATCCCTATTCGTGATGTAGGAAAATCTACAAGGAGAGCTGAGCCGGAAGGCAAAGCTCTCCGTTTACCAATCAATCTACTGTACGTTCCCACCCTCACCTATGGTCATGAGTTATGGGTCATGAACGAAAGAGCGAGATCGCGGATACAAGCGGCGGAAATGAGTTTCCTCCGTAGGGTGGCTGGACTCACCCTAAGAGATAGGGTGAGGAGCTCGGCCACCCGGGAGCAGCTCAGAGTAGAGCCGCTGCTCCTTCACATCGAGAGGAGCCAGTTGAGGTGGCTCGGGCATCTATTCCGGATGCCTCCCGGGCGCCTCCCTGGTGAGGTGTTTCGGGCATGCCCAGTCGGGAGAAGGCCCCGGGAAGACCTAGGACACGCTGGAGGGACTATGTCTCACAGCTGGCCTGGGAACGCCTTGGTGTCCTCCCGGTGGAGCTGGAAGAGGTCGTCAGGGACCAGAAAGTCTGGACTTCCCTACTGAAACTGCTGTCCCCGCGACCCGGACCCGGATAAGCGGAGGAAAATGGAATATCTATATTGGGAAGCTACTTACACTTATAGTCACAGGGAGAACCAGCCCTGGCCGAATGTCGGATACGCTATGTGAGCAGGTAAGAACCATTGAAAGTTTTTTGGTAAACTTGTTCCGTAGCGTACGCCGTGTGTTGCGTCTGTCACTGCTGGGTTTTTTTTTTTTTTCCGGTATGGTTCCTTCTAATTCGGCTGGTGACATCAACTCAGTCGGAAAACTTTGCTAGGAGTACTGAACACGGTGCTTTTGAGAAAAAAACAGTTAAAAAGACCTGACAGATTACTTCCTTTAGCCATCGCTAGATGTAAAAAACAATTAATGTCTCACAGATCACTTACACACACACACACACAATTTGAATATAAAAGTTGCGGCTATTCTTTCCAAAAAGTTTAAATATAGCAACTTCTGATCAATCCATGTCAGTCTCATACTTTCATACAAGCCGAGCACAGATATGGATGCAGATCCTTTACATGGGTGAGCAGATACAGAAACAGAGTGGTGCCCATCCCTAGTTTTTATAGTCATAGATACAAGTACAAAAATTGAGAACGTACAGAAATTGTGACGTTGTGTGAGGACTCCATGCTTTGATAGGGCAGATAGGTAGATCACACATAGCATACACTCAGCATGGGCCTGGGCTTTGTCTTGGAGACAAGCCTTTAAACGTTACCACATGCTTGGAGTCCTACAGTGGCTGAAAGACGCATTGTGTTTATGTTTGCGTGTGTGCTTTTCTAGTCATGCTCACGTGATTGTGTTTGTGGGTGGCGCAATATGTGTGTTCTTCTGTGTGGACAATGCCGTTTTCTTATTCCAATATTCGCGGAGGACAGTGTAGCCCAGTATAAGATTCTTCCTGTTTAGAGTCAACAAGAGGCGCACACACACATTATAAGAACACACAATGGGATTATGTAAGAGACACATGGCCCGCTCTGAAAATGGATTTTCCAGAAACTGCTGTCGTGCGCCAATATTTCTTGGTGAATATTACGCTTTTTGCCCAGACTAGCGTCTGCACACGTGTCGGTGTTTATGTGCAAGTGTGTACTCCGTCAGTGAATTCACACACTGTTTTTATGTGACTGCAAGACCTGCTTTCCAAGAGAAACATTCATCTCGTAAAATGATCCGACATCGTGCTTCCAGAACCACAATGAGATGAGAAAATCACAAACAGTGTATTTGGAAGAAGGATTGTGTGCGATTCCAGGCAGCTTTTTTTGTTCAGATGGTGTTAAAAAAAAGAAGAAAAAAATGTGTTCTAGTGGGTGCATTGCAAGAAGATCCTTTTAAGGGTGCATTCGCACGTCACACAATATTTGGTTTGATGATGTTTTTGCTGAGTTGTTTGGTTTTTTTGTTTCCACAATGAGACACCTTCCCCAGATGGCCCCCGGGCCACACTTTGGACACCCGTGCATGTTTCATCCGGGAGGTGAGGTCTTGCCAAGCGATGGAAGAATGTGTCCAAGCTCTGCCTTCTTGTCCCGGTCGCTGCTCAGTGGTTGGGTTGCATTGTGGAGGGTTTATGCAGTTTCAGACCGGCATTACTTTTGAGCAATCAAAGGAGAAGCTCATCTGGGCAATGAATGGTTCAACCAAATGCATGATGCAAGAAACACTTGTCTTTCAGTATCGACTGAGCCCATTCGCCCATCCATCCATTTTCCCCCACTTATCCGTGTCCGGGTCGTAGGGGCAGCAGTCTCAGTAGGGTAGCCCAGACTTCCCGGTCTCCACCCAGTTCCACCTGGAGGACACCAAGGTGTTCCAAGGCCAGCTGTGAGACATAATGCCACAAGCGTGTCCTAGGTCTGCCTCGTGGCCTTCTCCCGGCTGGACATTCCCGGAACACCTCACCAGGGAGGTGTCTAAGAGGCATCCAAAATAGATGCCCGAGCTACCTCAACTGGCTCCTCCCAATGTGAGTGAGCATAAGCTCTACACTGAGCTTCTCCCGGATGACCAAGCTCCTCACCCTTTCTCTTAAGATGAGTCCAGCCACCCTACAGAAGAAACTCATTTCCGCCCTTTGTATCCGCCATCTCTTTCTTTTCGTCATGAACCAAAACTCATGACCTTAGGTGAGGGTGGGAAGATCAACCTTTAAATTGAGAGCTTTGCCTTGCGGTTCAGTTCTCTCGTCACCATGACGGTCCGGTACAGTGACTGCATTATGGCAGACGCTGCGCCGATCTGTCTGTCAACCTCACGCTTCAACCTTGCCTCACTTGTGATACCTTAAATCCTCCACCCTGGGCAACACCTTACTCCCAACCCTTAGGGTGCAGTCCAAACTTCTCCAACTGAGAAACATGGCCTCGGATTTGGAGGTGATGATTTGGTTATTTGGAGGTGGCCAAATAGAATGGAAGATCTTTCACCGTGAGGTTCATGGGACTTCAGAGGCACCAGCAGTTTTAAATACCTGTTTGCTGGTTTGTAATGCGTTTTTTAGCAGGTGCTCTCTTGATTTGATGAATTTGTCTGGCAGCCTTCCTCGTTATACCTTTATCAGCACAATCGCGGCTGTCACAATTTTTTTTCATCGTACGATGATTATGCTTGTGCTACTTGACAAAATAGGCTTCTTTAACTCCTCTTTCAAAGCAGAGGTTTTCCCTAACTAAAATCTTGACCTCGCCATCTTCAAAAGTGTGGTTAGTGGCCTTCATATGAAGATTTGGTGAATTATTGAATGTTATCTTGCCTTGTCAAGCATTGCAATATTTGACTCTTGTTTTCCTTTGTCTTTCCCATATTGCTTGGAATCTGTAGCATGCTTAATAACGTGGAACTTCATTTTTAAGTAGTTTTCTTTTAATTGGGCTTACCTGCCATGCTAATTATGACAGTTGTCTGAGATTGATATCAGTAATCCAAAGAGCCCCAAGACACAATGACATCCATGAATTTCATTAAAAAACCTTTATGATACCAAAATCCTATATGCAGAATAATTTGGAACACAGTACATGGTTGGATACGTGGATGCATCCAGTGTAGTATCACACTACACAGTATTCCAAATCCACAAGATGACATAAGCATATGATGACAAAAAAACCCCAAAGAAAATGAACAAGCAGTCTGCATTTCTAATCGTCTGTGTATGATTTGATGTGCGTATCTGTTTTAACTTTGCAAGGTCCTTTCCAGCCAAGTCTTTCTGCTGCAGCTCTCAATGCTGCTTGGAGCGGAGAAGAAGAAACGTAATTTCTGTCACATCCAGGCGATAAAAACCTTCTGTCTCTCTTCTCGCTTTCATCTCATGACGCATTTACTTTGATGGCTTTCCAGTGTGTGAGACTCTGCAGGCGAATTACACAATAAAAGTGGCTCAGTGATTAATTCTCACAAATCCTATTCAGGTTGACGCTTTCGGAAATGACATATACTGTATTTCACAGCGGTAACTGTTGAGTTCCTCGGTGAAACTTCATAGAACAAGTAGAAATGTTGAGACCATATTGACCAAATCATAATAATAGTCCACCCACTGTTGAAGATTGCATTAGTAGAACAATGCAAAACATGCAGGCCAAAAGGCTGAATAATACACACAATTTACTGTATTGCGAGTAACGCCGATTAAATTGCTTGACGCAAAAGAAAAAATATAGTTAAATGTGAAATATTACTTTTTCAAAGTTGCTCTCTCAAGCTAAGGGTTTATATTGCTTATTTGCTTATGGGAATACGTGGAGAATTCCCAGATTGCCTGACTGCTAGAGCGATTGATCGATTGATTTAGAGCCGCACAAGATACACAGAACGAAACGATCAAAGTACACATGTAGACAAAATACAACCGGCTCGCAAAGGAGTAGGAAGAAGACCAGCTTACTTACTCCCACCCCCTGTTTATGACACTACGTACGTTATAATACACGATCAAGATAGTACTACTCACTATTAAACTATCAGCATATATCAGCATATCAATCAGTATATTAATTATATCAATGTGTTATAACTACAATATTAGATTTCCTGTACAGTATATATCCTTTTCATACATACAAGATCATCTTGATTACAAAGTAAAATGGTTATTAATGCTGATGGTAATAATTATTTAATATAATTAATTAGTTTGGAAAGAATGTATCCCGCATTAAGAGAGGCCCAGAGCTTTTTGGACCTGTTGCCAAAGCGGGCTGCGCTGTAGCAACACCATCGCTCCTGGCCAAGTGTCCTATGCTGTGCATTAAAAGAGACAAGATTTTGGAGGTCTGCTGCGAGAAGGTGGATAGCTCCTGCAATAGAACCTCCACTCGTTTGCCCGAATCTTTTGATTTTATTGTTTGAGAAAACAATCCAAGTCAGTATGCATATGTTTGCTTTGTTTACGCAGACATCTTATACCACTCACCTAAGACAAAATCTCGGGATACTTAGTTCATGCCTTTGAAGACGCTGATGCGTGCAGGTCTAACAAACAAAACACTTCAGTCTGTTAACACATTTAAAGGGAGAGGCCGTATCGAAAATATAAAAAAAGAACAGCCATACACAGCGCTGGTATGCATGGCAAGATTTCAAGTGCAGACAAAAGTAGCTCCAAACTCCACCATACCCCCTTTTTTTGTCCACTACAAGTAAAATGACGTTAAATGTTAATTTCTCCATTTCACAACTAATGTTTGTGCCATTGCGTTTTGAATATAAAACTGTGCATGTTAAAAGTCTTTCACAGACTTCTGTGCATAGATTATTTTGTGCCACACGATTGCAGTAACGGTAAGAAAAGGAATTAATTGCCCTCCGAGCACAATCTTATCTCCTATCTTTCCTCTTTGCAACACTAGGTAAAAGTGATGTTAAAAGTTAATTTGTCCATTCATTTGTCATTCTTTTTTTCACAGTGCATGCATTGGAATACTAATATAAACAATGAATCTTCAAGATGAAACACTGTTCATAGACAACATCCTCATCAAACTTGCTCACTTATTCGCATAACTCGCACAGAACATTGACAAACTTCATGCCGGGTCTCCGTCCTTCTCTCTGCTGTGACAGTATCTCTGTGCTACGAGGCATTCAGGTGCGCTCGTACTTGGGGGTTTGAGATGCTAATTGTTTTTCATTTTTAGTCACGTACCCCTTATGATAATCGGCGTGCCCCTGAGGGTACACGTACCCCACTTTGGGAACTTCTTCACTGACTTTAAACTAATAAATTTTCGACTTATTTTTCGTAAAATTACAACTTTTAATCTCGTAAATTTACGACTTGAAATGTCATAATATTAGGACTTTAAATCTTATAAATTTACAACTTTTTTTCGTAAAATTACGACTTTAAATCTCTTAGTATAACTTAATAACTTTTAAATCTTGTAAAATTTGGACTTTAAAACTGGTCAATTTAAAACGTTAAGTCTTTCAACATTACGACTTTTAATCTCGTGAATTGTGACTTTAAATCTCATAAATTTACAACATTTTTCTTGTCAAATTATGACTTTAAAACTCGTAACATAACTTTAAATCTCGTACTGTTACGACTTTGAATCTTAAAAAATTATCATTTTTTTCATAAAATTACGACTTTAAAATGATCAAATCTGGTGCACGTTACTGGTGACACCAAGAGGCCAATGCAGACTTCAGTTGTATTGCTTTAAACTGTATTTGTATTTGAGTTCATTTAGAACTTAATTTAGGCCAAGAACACATAACTATCCTTAAATACATTAAGCTTAATATTGTCGAAATATGCATTTTTTGACTAATAAAAGCCCATAGTCGACCACAAAACTGTGATCACTTATTAATTAATTTAGGAAAAAACAACATGATAGAGGGAGGGAGTGACACAACCCTCTGTATTATCCGGGGTTAGGACCGGTGAAATAAGACACTGGCTTGTGCCCCGTTGCGGCTACATCCATCCATCCATCCATTTTCCACCGCTTATCCGGGTCCGGGTCGCGGGGGCAGCAGCTTCAGTAGGGAAGTCCAGACTTCCCGGTCCCCAGCGACCTCTTCCAGCTCCATCGGGAGGACACCAAGGCGTTCCCAGGCCAGCTGTGAGACATAGTCCCTCCAGCGTGTCCTAGGTCTTCCCGGGGGCCTTCTGCCGACTGGGCATGCCCGAAACACCTCACCAGGGAGGCGCCCGGGAGGCATCCGGACTAGATGCCCGAGCCACCTCAACTGGCTCCTCTCGATGTGAAGGAGCAGCGGCTCTACTCAATTTCTCAAGGCTCTGCGGCTACATTAAAGTCATAAATTTACGTAATATTGCGAATTTCAATCTTGAAATCTTACGTTTTTTTGTTTGTTTTTACGTGGCCCTAATACGCCGTTGTATGATACAGTACGTGGGTATCGGTACAGTAAATATTGGTATCGGTTGATATCGGAATTGGAAATTGACAGTATATTGGATTTTGTCAAAAAAGGCCACTATGAGACATCCCTAATCTTATAGTGTGTTTTTTATTATAATTTTAGTTGTTATGGTCTGTTTGCTTGTGTGATCCAACAATGGCAGCTTGTTGGTTTAAAACAGAGAGGGAAAAAAACAGAAGAACGTGTTGACAACAAGGCAGCGGTGCAGTTATATAACAACGCAGGCAGATCTTTGATTTCACTCATAGAGCTGATTGCCTGCTGTGAGAAAAGGGATCAGCCAAAATGCTGCTAGAATGTAAAACACGCAGACAGCCTTCACTTCTTTTCTGCTGTCACTTGAGTGGAACATCTGCCTGTTATTGTGTGGGTTTTTTTTTATTTTGGTTGAAATGTCAGTCAATCTGATATTTTCTTTGTGGCATCACATTTGTTTTTAATAAGCGTGACTTCTAAGGACCCGTGCCAATTTGATTTGCCTTGCAGTTTCTCCTTTTGAACGTCACCATTGTCAACACATCTTCAAAGGTTCTTATGTCAACCCATATCCTTTTTACAAATTGCTGATGATTTTTACCAGTGTTATCAAATACTGTATTCTGTATTGGAACTATGACAGGAAAAGGTTGAGAATTAGTTGACATGATGCAGAGGAGGAAGGTAGACATATTGTGTGTCCAGGAGACCAGGTGGAACGGTGGCAAGGCTAGAAGCTTAGGAGCAGGGTTCAAGCTGTTCTATCATGGTGTAGATAGGAAGAGAAATGGAGTAGGGGTGATTTTGAAGGAGGAGTTTGCTAGCAACGTCCTGGAGGTAAAAAGAGTGTCAGATAGAGTGATGAGCCTGAAGCTAGAAATCAAAGGTGTGATGTTCAATGTTGTTAGTGGGTACGCTCCACAGGTAGGATGTGAGACTACATCTTTTGTAGAAGGTGTAACCTGAACGAGGTCAGTGACTGCAAAGCAGTGGTAGGTGAGAGTGTAGCCAGACAGCATAGGATGGTGGTGTGTAGGATAACTCTAGTGGTGAGAAGGATGAAGGGGGTAAAGGCAGAGCCGAGGACCAAATGGTGGAAGGTGAAAAAGGAGTGTTGTTTGACTTTTAGGAAGGAATTGAAAAAGGCTATGAGTGGCCAGGAAGTCCTTCCAGATGACTGGACAACTACAACTACTGTGATCAGGGAGACAGGTAGGAGAGTACTTGGTGTGTCATCTGGAAGGAAAGTAGATAAGGAGACTTGGTGGTGGAATGAGGAGGTGCAGGAGTGTATACAGAGTAAGAAGTTAGCTAAGAAGAAGTGGGACACTGAGAGGACTGAAGAGAGTAAACAGGAGTACAGAGAGATGCAGCGTAAGGTGAAAGTAAAGGTGGCAAAGGCCAAACAAGGGGCTTATGATGACTTGTCGCCAAACCTGCCTGTCAAAGCCTGGCGCACACTGGCAGCCTCGCTTCCGTCAGTCTGCCCCAGGGCAGCTGTGGCTACAAGTGTGGTGTGAATGAATAATGACCTCAGTGTAAGCGCTTTGAGAGGCTTTGTAAAGCGCATAACAAGTGTAAGTCATCATTATTATTTCTACTTGTATACTAGGTTGGACAGCAAGGAGGGAGAGAAAGATCTATACAGGTTGGCAAGGCAGAGGGACAGAGATGGGAAGGACGTGCAGCAGGTTAGGGTGATGAAGGATAGGGATGGAAGGGTATTGACAGGTGCCAGTAGTGTCATGGGAAGATGGAAAGAGTACTTTGAAGAGTTGATGAATGAGGAAAATGAGAGAGAACAAAGAGTAGAAGAGGTGACTGTTGTGGACCAGGAAGTAGCAAAGATTAGTAAGGAAGAAGTGAGGAGGGCATTGAAGAGGATGAAGAATGGAAAGGCACTCGGTCCTGATGATATACCTGTGGAGGTATGGAAGTGTCTAGGAGAGGTGGCAGTAGAGTTCCTGACCGGGTTGTTTAACAAGATCTTAGATAATGAGAAGATGCCTGAGGAATGGAGGAGAAGTGTGCTGGTGCCCATTTTTAAGAACAAGGGAGATGTGCAGAGTTGTGGCAACTACAGAGGAATAAAGCTGATGAGCCATACAATGAAGTTATGGGAAAGAGTAGTTGAAGCTAGACTAAGGGCAAACGTGAGCATTTGTGAGCAGCAGTACGGTTTTATGCCAAAAAAGAGTACAACAGATGCAGTATTTGCTTTGAGGATGTTGATTGAGAAGTACAGGGAAGGTCAGAGGGAGCTGCATTGTGTTTTTGTAGATCTGGAGAAAGCTTATGACAGGGTGCCCAGAGAGGAACTGTGGTATTGTATGAGGAAGTCTGGAGTGGCAGAGAAGTATGTTAGAGCGGTGCAGGACATGTACGAGGACTGTAAGACAGTAGTGAGGTGTGCTGCAGGTGTGACAGAGGAGTTCCGAGTGAAGGTGGGACTCCATCAGGGATCAGCTCTGAGCCCCTTCTTGTTTGCTATGGTGATGGACAGGCTGACGGACGAGGTTAGACAGGAATCTCCATGGACTATGATGTTTGCAGATGACATTGTGATATGTAGTGAGAGCAGGGAACAGGTGGAGGAGAAGCTTGAGGGGTGGAGGTTTGCCCTGGAAAGGAGAGGAATGAAGACGGAGTACATGTGTGTAAATGAGAGGGACCCAAGTGGAAGAGTGAGGTTACAGGGAGAAGAGATAAAGAAGGTGGAGGATTTTAAGTACTTAGGGTCAACAGTCCAGAGCAATGGAGAGTGTGGAAAAGAGGTGAAGAAGCGTGTGCAGGCAGGCTGGAATGGGTGGAGAAAAGTGTCGGGTGTGATGTGTGATAGAAGAGTTTCAGCTAAAATGAAAGGAAAGGTGTACAAAACTGTGGTGAGACCAGCGATGTTGTTTGGTTTAGAGACAGTGCCGCTGAGGAAAAGACAGGAGGCAGAGCTGGAGGTAGCAGAGATGAAGATGCTGAGGTTCTCTTTGGGTGTGACCAGGATGGACAGGATCAGGAATGAGCACATCAGAGGGACAGCACATGTTAGAGGTTTTGGAGATAAAGTCAGAGAGGCCAGACTGAGATGGTTCGGAGATGTCCAGAGGAGAGATAGTGAATATGTTGGTAGAAGGATGCTGAGTTTTGAACTGCCAGGCAGGAGGCCTAGAGGAAGAGCAAAGAGGAGGTTTATAGATGTAGTGAAAGAGGACATGAAGGTAGTTGGCGCAAGAGAAGAGGATACAGAAGACAGAGTTAGATGGAGGCAATTGATTCGCTGTGGCGACCCCTGAAGGGATACGCCCAAAGGAAGATGACGTAAATTTACGACTTTAAATCTTGTAAAGTTTTAAAGTCGCAATTTAACCTCAAGAATCACACAAGCCCCCGTATAGCTGTCTCGCACAATGCCTGTTAAATGAATCATTAAAATCATCAAGATTTCTAGAATTAAGTCGTCAACTGACAACAACAGTATTCTATATTTTACGAGAAAAGATCGTCATGTTATGAGAGTAAAAACTTAACAGTATCGGAACAAAAATCGGAACTACATTTTAATAGGCATTGTCTGAGACCGCTATGAAACCAGGGAGACGTATGTGGAGGGGCATTAAGAGTGTAGCGGTGAGACGACGCTAGCCCATGCTAACCTGGTTTTGGCCAACTGTGCTGTTTTGATGTCCCGTTATAAATAAGGGAAGTTCCCCTCCACACTAAAGTACTATGCTCCAGTTTCCCTCGGACACGTATGACTCCTATGACACGTACGACACATCAAGTTATGACTTTATATCGCGCAAATGTACAACTTTAAATCTCATAATATTACTAAATATCGTAAATTTCCAACTTTAAATCTCATAAAATTACGACTTTAAATCTCATAATATTATGACTTTTAATCTTGTAAATTCACGACTTTTAATCTTGTAATATTACAACTTTAAATTTCATAAATGTACAACTTTTTGCTCGTACAATTATGACTTCAAAACTTGTAATATTACGACTTTAAATCTCAGAAATGTACGACCTTTTTCTTGTAAAATTACGACTTTGAATCTCGTAAATGTACAACTTTAAATCTTGTAATATTACAATTTTTAATCTCGTAAATTTACGACTTTAAATCTCATATATTTACGACTTTTTTCTTGTAAAATTACGACTTTTAATCCTGTAAATTTATGACTTTAAATCTCGTTATATTATGACTTTTAATCTCATGAAAATTACGACTTTAAATCTTGTAATATTACAAAGTTAAATCTCATAAATTTACGACTTTTTCTAATAAAATTACGATTTTGAATCTCGTCCACTACGACTTTAAATCTCATACATTTTTTATTTTTTCTCATAAAATTATGACTTTAAACCTCGTAATTTTACAACATTAAATCTCATAAATTTACAAATTTTCTCTTGAAATTACGACTTTAAATCCCGTTAAATTACGACTTTAAATCTCATAAATTTACGACCTTTTTCTCGTAATATTACAATTTTAAATCTTGTAATATTACGACCTTAAATCTCGTAACATTATAAATTTTAATCTCGTAAATTTACGACTTTAAATCTATAATAAATAATATTATGACTTTTAATCTCTAAATCTTGAAATTTAATTTTTTTTTTTATGTGGTTACAATACACTGTCGTAATACCAACTAATGCAGGGTTTCCCAGACTTTTTATTTAACTTTTTTTGCTTTTCACTTATAATTCCGGGTTTAACATGAGCACTGATAAATAGGTAATCATCCTACATATCTTCTGTTCCAGTATTTCCCTACGTAACCAGTTTTATTTTTACCGTTTGGAATTCAGTTTTTTACATTTGACACTTCTTACCAGCATAGTGTGTGTGACTTTTGGGTTAATGAATAAAAGGTCCGTTAATTAAATGCAAAAAAAACGCACATTTACTGATCCATCAATGGACAATTGAATTAAGAAATGGTTGTAGCTTGGCTAACTTTTCTAATGGGATGCACAAATTGCTGCAAAATCTACAACCAGCTGTAAAGCCCGTGCTTGTGATTAAGGAAGTTGTAGTCATCCATGCAATTCCCAACTGCATATGTGAGATGTTTTCAATGACACGCCTATTTAGTTTACAGTTAGACGCCGTGTTATTTTGAAGACCAGAAGGATGTTGCCGTTTGAATGGCTTGTCCACTCTCAATGGCTATGTCTCCATATTAATGTATTACTAAATTGAAGGGGAAAACTTTTTCTTCTTTTCCTTTCGGCTTATCCCTGCTTAACCCATCAGGGATCGCCACAGCGAATCATTTTGTTCTGTTTGATTCGCATGTTTTGATTTGGCAAAAGTTTTACATCGGATGCCCTTCCTGACACAACCCTGTATATGAGGGACATGATACGTATATACCATATGTTTGGGTGTGACCAGGATGGACAGGATCAGGACAATATCATACTGTAAATAAGATATTTTATTAACATTTTTTTAACATTTTAAGGGGGGGAATTTTGAGCTTTATTAACAGCGTTGCCATGTGCCTTTTTCCCGGATATTTTTCATCCTAATGTGTGCACCGGTTCAGGAGTAGAAGAGTTAACCTACACAAACGAACGCAGGTAAATGATCATCATTCTGCAACGGGTGGATGAAAAAAATCAGTTGCACTTTCCATCTTATTTTTAACAATCACAATAAAGTCGTATCCACAATACACTAGAGACTTACCAATATATAGCCTCATTGTCTGAGAACACCCCACTTTGGGAACCTAGGAGCTAATGGGTACAGCATCAGCAGTTAGTTTCTCCACATGGCTGTAAACAACATTGTACAACATCTGAGCAATTCTTGCACCTGGCTCGGGGAAGTCATGTTTGGTGAATTCAGGGTCTTTTACAATAAAAAGGGCTGCTTATCCAGTGCCAAACACTTTGTGAGATTTCCGGTTGATGGCTTTTGCCCTGGGAATTGGAAGTATTGAAGGAAGAAGTCCTCGCTGAACCAACGCTTTGCACTTATTGCAAATTGCACATTAAATATAGACACCGCAAACATGACGAGGCCATTATTTGGCAACATATGAAAGGAACCCCGATGGCGTATATACAGACTTTTTGTTTTTCCAAATAGGGAAAAACCCGATACCGATATCTACCGATATTACATTTTTATGCCAATATTGGGCGAGCCGATATTATCGCACATCCCTACATAAAATACATACATACGTAACAGTTTAGCGCAGATAATAAACAAAAAACTATAAATGTAGTACCACTTTAAACAATATGTTAAATATGTTTTGTTCCATTATCAAAATTACCCTCTTGGGAAAATCTGTCACTGTTACACAAAAGTAGAAAAAAGCCCAGCTTTGACTTTTAGGTTGAAGTTTGAGTTGTGTGACTGCCTAAACGTTGGCGTTATGAATGTGCATATTTTATTTGAACAATGTGCCTTTTTGCATGTGTATTTCTAGCCTGCGTGTCAGTAGCATGATCAATATGACAAACAATTCAATCACTTAGGCGGTGATTCACACAGTTTAAGTAGCTGTTTATTCATTTCCTAAAACCAAATGAACACCATAAATACACATTTTTTTGACAATAAAACTCGCTCAATGCTTGGGAAAATGACGTAAAGTACACCTGAGCTTTTTATTAAAAGAATATTTCTGTGCATAGTATTTATTATTTATTGCGATGTGAATACCGGTAGCCGGAATGCATCTCGCCGGTATCTCTGAAACTTAGATATGATGCGTGAGTGACATGAGCTGCTGTCTCCACGCCACCTGTGACGGAGTCAGCAACTGCTCAGGCGTTTGAGATTTATAGTGGACCAATCCTGAGCCACACCCGTGCTAACCGCAGATAAGCCACCCATTTTCTATTTTCTGAGATAGCAACAGATTTGGGAGGCGCAGACATGAAGCTGGGATTGGAGTTTGAAGTTTACCACTTGAGACCTTTAACACCGGGTCTGTTGGGTTGAAAGTAAACGTCATTGTCCATTGTTATGAAGTCAAACAATACCTAGTGACCAGACATATACATATAACATAGAAATATAAATTGTCTTTCAATATTTTTGACTAATAACAGGTCGTGGTCAACCATGAAACAGCGATCATTTGTTAATTAATTAACTGGTTAATTAACTTTTGAGAAACCGCAATGGAAGTCACACGGTGGATGAGTGGGTAGCATGTTGGCCTCACGGTCAGGAGATCAGGGTTCGAAGCTCCGCTGGGCATCTCTGTGTGGAGTTTGCATGTTCTCCCCGTGTGTGTGTGGGTTTTCTCCGGGTACTCCGGTTTCCTCCCACATTCGAAAAACATGCATGTTAGCTTCATTGGCCGCTCTAAATTGTCCATTAGAGTGTAAATGCTTGTTTGTCTGTATGTGCCTTGCGATTGGCTGGCGACCAGTCCAGGGTGCACCCCGCCCCCCGACCGAAGTCAGCCGGGATAGGCTCCAGCATCCCATAGAAAATGGATGGATGGAAAAAGAGCAGAAAGCAAACAAAAGTTATCAGTGTCAGCCGGTAGAAATGTAAGTGTGGGTGATCGTAATAAACTGAAATTAGTGAGTCTTTTCCGAGATGCCTCAGCTCCGGAAAGACATCCTTGCGTTTCAAGTTTCCTCTCGAACCCAATCACTTGAAGTGCGGCATGCAGTCATGCCATTAGCTGCACCGGGAATCAGTGTCAGGCTTGTGGGCGAGCACCGAGGCAAAAACCTGAGCGTTTGCTCGGCCTGGTTTAAGTATTACCACTGTGAGTGTGTGTGTCTGCGTGTGATGACACAACATCCATGACCAAAGGTGTGGGCATGCACCACAAGTGCGTAAGTAGCTACCGTCGTTCTGCAAAACCTCGACCTTATTATGCAACACGTTTCTGTGTGCGCACACGCTGCAGCGCGTGTTCCCATTGGCTCGTTCGCACAGACAGCTGACGGACACACACTCGCTACACGTGCACGTACTGTACAGCCAGGAACATTAGATCATGGTAATGTAAGTGAGTGTCTGGCGTGCCTGTCAAGTTGTTAAATACAAGCCCCCTGGATCAGTATGAATGTACTCTGTTTACCCCGTTTTGTAAGGTTTTTTTGGTTAATGCTGAGTGTGTACTATTTGTGTCAGTGAATTAAATGTACATTTATTAAATGCAATTGATGCAATACCTCATTGGACAATTTTGGGCAGTATTTCCGAAACGGCTGTAGCTTGGCAGATTTGCGTAATGCCTACGATTCCGAAGGGGCGTACGCGTACCGCTAGGGGTCTGCAGATTCCTGTAGGGGGTAGCATGTCAGCCTCACAATCAGGAGATCAGGGTTCGAATCTCTGTGTGGAGTTTGCATGTTCTCCCCGTGCGTGTGTGGGTTTTCTCCGGGTACTCCGCTTTCCTCCCACATTCCAAAAACATGCATGTTAGCTTCATTGGCCGCTCTAAATTGTCCATTAGACTGCACAACACAGCAGAAATACAACCAATATTGTACTTGTGATAAGGAGCAACAGCGCGGGAAGACTTTAGCGCAGTGAGGACGGAGACAGAAGAGAGTTTGTGTGGTTGCAATTGTGGGTGAAATACCGCAACGCCGTGCGCATGTGCGGGTTGCTGGGTGGGGAGATAAAGTGAGGGAAGTATCACAAGACCAACAACTGCTGGTGGGATCAGCAGCAGGTGCTCGAAGGTAAACTGGAGTTACTCCCAAAACACAGTCAGTGTGAAATTCTGCTGCACACACTTGGCTGGTCTTACGCTGTGAATCTTGTTGCCATGTTGTACAGGAAATAGAATAGTCAAACTTGGCACAATAAGAGCTCTTAATAGTTTTTTTCTTTCTTAAATTGACTGTTCTTTTATTATTAAATGACGTCTTAATATCTATTTTTTTATTATGTAACAGCCATTTTTCTTCACAAGGGCAGGAGTCTCAGTGGGGTCGTCCAGACTTGCTGGTTCTCGTCCATCTCTTCCAGCTCCACTGGAAGGATACCAAGGCGCTCCCAGGCCAGCTGTGACACGTAACCCCTCCTAGGTCTTATCCCGGCTGGGCATGCCAGGGAAACCTCACCAGGGTGCCGTCCGGGAGGTATCTGGACTACATGCCCAAGATAACCCAACTGGCTCCTCTCGATGTGAAGGAGCAGCGTCTTTACTCTCCTTCACGGATGACCAAGCTCCTCACCCTCCTCACCCTATCTTCTGTCTTGGCAGAACGTCGTTTCCGACATTGTATCTGTGCTCCTTTTCTTTCAGTCATGGCCCAAAGCTCATGACCATAGGTGAGGGTATGAACTTAGGTCCCTTCACCTCAAGGGTCCGGTACAGCGACAGCATTACTGCAGTCGCCTGTCGACCTCACGCTCCAACCTTCCTTCGCTTGTGAACCCGAGATACTTAGACTGTTCTTGACTTCCATGCAATGTTGAAGAGACATGTCAGCCTCAACATCCAGAGCCTTGAGGAACTCAGGGCAAAACCCATCCACCTACGGAGCCTCGCCTCTGGGGAGTGTTTTGACTACTCCAGATACGTCAGCCACGGTGATGGGACCGTTCCCGTTCGTGTCGTCAGACTCTGCTTCCTTCATGGAAGGTACATCAGTGGAATTGAGAAGGGCCTCAAAGTATTCCCTTCACCATCCGACTATATCCTCAGTCAAGGTCATCAGGCGTCCATCCCCGGTGCAAACAGCGTGGACTGGCAACTGCTTTCCTTTTCTGAGGCATCGGACGGACGGTTTGCCAGAAGTCGTGCTGCGTGACCTCACCAAACTCCTCCCACAGCCGAGTTTTTGCCTGGACCACCACTGAAGCCGTGTGCCGCTTGGCCTGCCAATACCTGTCAGCATACCTGTAATTCCACAATTTACCAGTTGCTTAGGCGGCATGACTCAGCTGGTAAAAGTAGCCTTCCAACCTGAAGGTTGCTGGTTCGATCCTCCATGATCCCCAGANGCCCTGCGATTGGCTGGCGACCAGTCCAGGGTGTACCCGGCCTCCGGCCCAAAGTCAACTGGGATAGGCTCCAGCATACCCGCGACCCTAATGAGGATAAGCGGCATAGAAAATGGATGGATGGACGTCTTTTGCATTGTCATAGGATTTTTTTTTGCTGTTAAGGAATAATCTCTCTGATTCAATCCAGGGGGACGGACTTCCTCTCTCCATTTAAGTGTTGACTCCAAACTCACCTTTTTTTCTTTGGACTAATATAAAGACCAACCTTTTTCTCACTTGATCCACCATCTATCCCTCTACTCTGTCTTGTAATCCCAACCCAACCGTTCGAGACAGACTGCCGCCCCACAGAGCCCGAGTTCTGTTCAAGGTTTCTTCCCCAATGGGAGTTTTCCCTTCCCTTTATCACCAAGTTGCTTGCTCATATCGGGTTTCAGTTGCTTTCTTATTTCATTTACGAGCGTGGCGTGGTTATAGAACCTGTCCGTGTGTAAAGATCACGTCTCTTGTTGATTTCCCACAATGGCGATGAAACAAAATGCAAACTAATTGAAGTGAATGGAGACGTTTTCGGCATCTAAAACCCAGTTGCCGTGCAAACGAGCAACCGAAACAAATAAAAAGTGTCCTTTTTGAATGCTAAAAACCGGATAGCACGTAAGAGAGAGTATCATGTTGGCCCGCTTGCTGCAAGAACGCCATTACCGTTGGGTTTAGTTTTGCGACGGATGCTTTTTTGGACTGTGTGCGTGTACATTGTGACTCATCGCCACCCATCCGAGCCAGCTAAACGTCAATGCAGAGTGCGTCTTACGATTGTCCAAAACCCATACGCATAAAACTGGGTCCAAATCAACACATGGACGTCCTGGTCAGCAAAAAATTCTACACTCAGCATTTGAGCATTTGAGTAATGGTGGAAAAAAATAACATTTTCTGAGATTTGTTATTTTTTGCGTGACAGATAGGCAAAAGATGCTCCTTTTCTGGCCGCACGGTGGATGAGTGGTTAGCACATCAGCCACACAGTCAGGAGATCTGGAAGACCTCATAACTTGGGTTGTGTTACTCCATATGGCATGATTTTGCCTTAGATGTTATTTTTCATGAAAAATCATAAAATTATGATTTTTTTTTTGTTGTTGTTGTTTTATATTTGAAGTTCACGTAAAATGTCAGGTCCCTACGGGACAAAAAGTTTACTTACAAAAAATCCTATTAAACATTCATATTTTTATTTTTATTATATTTTATTTTTATTTTTAATTTTTAATTTTTATATTTTATTTTTTCTACTTTTTTACTCACTCAATCGACTTGGGTTCTAAAAAAATATACCAAACATGTAAAAATTAATTATTATTTTAAGCCACTTTATTCAAAAATACATATTTCGTCCCATTGACGTTCGTTATAAAGCACAATTTTTCAATAATAATAATAATAATAATAATATTATAATAATAAAAACATGCATTTTGTTTCCATGTTGTTGAAAAATTTTCAAATTTGTCGTATTCACTGTTTGAATGAGACTGGACAATTTTCACATTGTAGGTGTCTCCTTGGCCGCACGGTGGCTGAATGGGTAGCATGTTGGCCTCACAGTCAGGAGGTTCTGGGTTCGAATCTCTGGAATCTCTGGAGTTTGCATGTTCTCCCCGTGCGTGTGTGGGTTTTCTCCGGGTACTCCGCTTTCCTCCCACATTCCAAAAACATGCATGTTAGCTTCTTTGGCCGCTCTAAATTGTCCATTAGACTGGACAACACAGCAGAAATACAACCAATATTGTACTTGTGATAAGGAGCAACAGCGCGGGAAGACTTTAGCGCAGTGAGGACGGAGACAGAAGAGAGTTTGTGTGGTTGCAATTGTGGGTGAAATACCGCAACGCCGTGCGCATGTGCGGGTTGCTGGGTGGGGAGATAAAGTGAGGGAAGTATCACAAGACCAACAACTGCTGGTGGGATCAGCAGCAGGTGCTCGAAGGTAAACTGGAGTTACTCCCAAAACACAGTCAGTGTGAAATTCTGCTGCACACACTTGGCTGGTCTTACGCTGTGAATCTTGTTGCCATGTTGTACAGGAAATAGAATAGTCAAACTTGGCACAATAAGAGCTCTTAATAGTTTTTTTCTTTCTTAAATTGACTGTTCTTTTATTATTAAATGACGTCTTAATATCTATTTTTTTATTATGTAACAGCCATTTTTCTTCACAAGGGCAGGAGTCTCAGTGGGGTCGTCCAGACTTGCTGGTTCTCGTCCATCTCTTCCAGCTCCACTGGAAGGATACCAAGGCGCTCCCAGGCCAGCTGTGACACGTAACCCCTCCTAGGTCTTATCCCGGCTGGGCATGCCAGGGAAACCTCACCAGGGTGCCGTCCGGGAGGTATCTGGACTACATGCCCAAGATAACCCAACTGGCTCCTCTCGATGTGAAGGAGCAGCGTCTTTACTCTCCTTCACGGATGACCAAGCTCCTCACCCTCCTCACCCTATCTTCTGTCTTGGCAGAACGTCGTTTCCGACATTGTATCTGTGCTCCTTTTCTTTCAGTCATGGCCCAAAGCTCATGACCATAGGTGAGGGTATGAACTTAGGTCCCTTCACCTCAAGGGTCCGGTACAGCGACAGCATTACTGCAGTCGCCTGTCGACCTCACGCTCCAACCTTCCTTCGCTTGTGAACCCGAGATACTTAGACTGTTCTTGACTTCCATGCAATGTTGAAGAGACATGTCAGCCTCAACATCCAGAGCCTTGAGGAACTCAGGGCAAAACCCATCCACCTACGGAGCCTCGCCTCTGGGGAGTGTTTTGACTACTCCAGATACGTCAGCCACGGTGATGGGACCGTTCCCGTTCGTGTCGTCAGACTCTGCTTCCTTCATGGAAGGTACATCAGTGGAATTGAGAAGGGCCTCAAAGTATTCCCTTCACCATCCGACTATATCCTCAGTCAAGGTCATCAGGCGTCCATCCCCGGTGCAAACAGCGTGGACTGGCAACTGCTTTCCTTTTCTGAGGCATCGGACGGACGGTTTGCCAGAAGTCGTGCTGCGTGACCTCACCAAACTCCTCCCACAGCCGAGTTTTTGCCTGGACCACCACTGAAGCCGTGTGCCGCTTGGCCTGCCAATACCTGTCAGCATACCTGTAATTCCACAATTTACCAGTTGCTTAGGCGGCATGACTCAGCTGGTAAAAGTAGCCTTCCAACCTGAAGGTTGCTGGTTCGATCCTCCATGATCCCCAGTTGCTCCTGATGCTGCGCCATCAGTAGGTAAATGTGCAAAATGGGAGACCATTTACCTTTACCATTTACCTGTACCTTTTTAAGTCATTACATGTATTCATTATAGTTTGTCATTTATGTTTCGATTCTCTCCAGATGGTAAAATAAGTGAAATCATGACTTGTTGTTATTATACAGTACAAACAGTAAATAGGGACTGGAGTTTGCAGAAAACAGTCCAGCCACTAAATACTTTATGTTCTGTGCCAGTAAAGGTAACTGTAAGACCCAAACACTTTGAGCCCTGTTTTGAACTGGCTTTTCCACCCCAGTCCTGTAGGAGGCGGTAATGCACAATAATAAAGTCTGCTTTTTAGTAGGCAAAGCAGTGGATCTGCCATGGAGCAAGGGCAAAGAGTAATATAAATATCAAGATCTGCGAGGATACCTGACCACGGACTGACATAACGGCTACCCTGATATCACAACTGACAACACAAGACTGCAACATTTATTTTTAGCCACACTGCAAATTTCCACCGCGCGCGCCAGACACTGTGGAAACACATGACCACCGATCTGTCAAGCACCACGCTTATCAGCACACAAGCGATCTGTCAGTGGCAGCTCGTAAAACGGAGAGACGCACACTGTCCAGCTTCTAATAGTGTGTACAGTGTCACGGCGTGGTTCTGGTTCGGACCCCGGAGGCAGAGGCAACGGGCGGGTGGGTTGAGCTTAGCCTTCTAATTGTTCGGGTAGCAAAAACAAATATACTCTAGTCTATGTCATGGTCCATTCACAAGTCAGACATGCGTGTCTGCAAAAATGTGGTGACGAGAATGGCTGAATCCACGTATACTCTACTTCACATATTTTGCAAGTAACCCAGAAGTAACAGTAAGGGGAAGCCCCGGGTTAATGGTAAAACATGCAAACCAGTCAGGGCAAGGCTCTACCATATCGTTTTACTTCACCAAACGGCCAACATAGTCCTCAATAAAGTCATAAAGCTGCTACAGCAAATGAAGATAAAGCATTTCATAAAACGTGATGTTGTGATAGACAAGGTTCTAAAGACATTAAGCCCTTAACCCCCTGGGGCCCTATAGACTTTTATGTCCTTGCAGCTAAATCTTGGCTCATAACTTTGGTTGTGTTACTCCATATGGCATGATTTTGCCTTACATGTTATTTTTCAGGCCGCACGGTGGCTGAGTGGTTAGCACATTGGCCACACAGTCAGGAGATCTGGAAGACCTGGGTTCAAATCTCCGCTGGGCATCTCTGTGTGGAGTTTGCATGTTCTCCCCGTGCGTGTGTGGGTTTTCTCCGGGTACTCCGGTTTCCTCCCACATTCCAAAAACATGCATGTTAGCTTCATTGGCCGCTCTAAATTGTCCATTAGAGTATGAATGTGAGTGTGAATGTTTGTTTGTCTATATGTGCCCTGCGATTGACTGGCGACCAGTCCAGGGTGTACCCCGCCTCTCGCCCAAAGTCTGCTGGGATAGGCTCCAGCATCCCAGTGACCCTGATGTGGATAAGCGGCATAGAAAATGGATGGATGTTATTTTTCATGAAAATTCATAAAATTATGATTTAGTTTTTTTTTGTTGTTGTTTTATATTTGAAGCTCACGTAAAATGTCAGGTCCCTACGGGACAAAAAGTTTATTTACAAATAATCCTATTAAACTTTCATATTTTTTCTACTTTTTTACTCACTCAATCGACTTGGGTTCTAAAAAAAAATACCAAACATGACATCAATGTTTTTGTTTATAATAATAACATATTTCGTCCCATTGACATTCGTTATAAAGCACAATTTTTAAATAATAATAATAATAATATATTAATAATAAAAACATGCATTTTGTTTCCATGTTGTTGAAAAATTGTCAAATTTGTCGTATTCACTGTTTGAATGAGACTGGACAATTTTCACATTGTAGGTGTCTCCTTGGCCGCACGGTGGCTGAATGGGTAGCATGTTGGCCTCACAGTCAGGAGGTTCTGGGTTCGAATCTCCGTTGGGTATCTCTGGAGTTTGCATGTTCTCCCCGTGCGTGTGTGGGTTTTCTCCGGGTACTCCGCTTTCCTCCCACATTCCAAAAACATGCACGTTAGCTTCATTGGCGACTCTAAATCGTCCATAGGTATGAATGTGAGTGTGAATGTTTGTTTGTTTACATGTGCCCTGCGATTGACTGGCGACCAGTCCAGAGTGTACCCCGCCTCCTGCCCAAAGTCAGCTGGGATAGGCTCCAGCATACCCGCCACCCTAATGAGGATAAGCGGCATAGAAAATGAATGGATGAAAATTGGTTTTCCACCCAATTGTAATTAGACAATGTCAAATTTTATGGTTTCATGTTGTTTAAAATTTGTACAATTGTCATATTTACTGTTACTGTTTTTTTTCTCCATTTTCTAGATTCTTTTTTTTAGTTTTATAGATTTTTGGGGGGTCATTTTTGCAGTTTTTTCCCATTTTCCATTTCTAGAGCCATTTTCTAGAGCTTTTTGAACCATTTACTAGATTGATGTGGTGTACCTTACAGAGTCTTACCAAGAAATTGTGTGCTTCCAACTCTGCTGAATTTGGATAAAAGCACTGCAGATGATTTAACCCTATCAAACAGCTAACTAGCTAACTAGGCCTCCATTATGACCTCCATTATGGATAAATAAGTAAAATCTCCCAAACACAAAATCCAACGCTGAACATGATAGTTGCAAAGTAAGCCCGGATCTTTCATTGATTTATGCTGCCCTCTAGTGGCAATGTTAGGAACTGCTGTGGACTCCCAACTCACAATCACTTGATACTTGAATGAGTCAACATAACCCACTATGACAAATCATTAATTGCAGTATGAATAATCATTAAATGCAGTAAAAGACCTTGAAAGATGATGTGTCTTCCTTTACAATATGAATCTCCCACGGAAGATACTGTAATAATGTAAAGTGAGACGATGTTCCACAATCAAACTGCCACCATCATTAATGTGTTTTTTCATTTAATTAAATGCACAGAAAATGTTTTAAGTTACCTTGGAGCATTCTTAAAGTTATACGTGTACAAAATAAGTTGAAATGAATCACTCATTGAGTATAAAGTACACGTATTTGCTGTACTATTCCATTCCATGTTAGTACATGCTTAATCCATTGTATGTTTTATGTAATTGATGTTTAAACAATGGCATTTATCTGTGTGACTTTAGGGTCTATGTGTGGATCTATGGTTATCATCACATCCCATTTCATTTTCTTTTTCTACGTTCCTGTGGTGCCATCTCCGAAAAGCAAAAGAAAAAGCATTATACACTTGTGTGAGTTAACCTTTCATACTACTGATTATTTTCTTAGCCGATTAATCTGAAGCTTGTTGTTTCGATTAATCCATCAAGCTTTAGATGGACCAAATCATCCATCCATTCATTTTCGAAGCTGCTTATGCTCTTTAGGGTCACGCGGCAGACCAAATCAATATGAACCAAACACAAAGTTAGTGGTTTGATCGGCAGTATATCAGAAAATAGGGAAAAGTGTAAGGTACTGTTTTCCAAAGTCTAAACTGATGTGTGTGAATATCTTGTTTTGTCTAAAACACAAAGATCATAGTAATAGTGATCCTAGGAGCTATGTTGTCGGGGGCTTTATGCCCCTGATAGGATCTCCCCCCGCGGACCCACCACCTGCAGGGGAAAGCATGAGGGTCCGGTGGCATGCGATTTGGGCAGTGGTCGAGGGCGGGTGTCCGGGCGACCCTGTCTTCGTTGGCCAAGTCTGGTTCTTGGGACATGGAATGTCACTTCTCTGGTGGGGAAGGAGCCCAGGCTTGTGGAAGAGGCGGAGACATTCCGACTAGATATAGTCGGACTCACCTCAACCCACATTTTGGGCTCTGGAACCAAATTCCTTGAGAGGGGCTGGACCTTGTTCTACTCTGGAGTTGCTGCAGGGGGGAGGCGGCAAGCTGGGGTGGGCTTATTGTTAGCCCCCCGGCTTGGTGCCTCTGTGCTGGAGTCATCCCCGGTTAACGAGAGGGTTATTTCCCTACGCCTTCAAGCTGGGTAACGGGTCCTGGCTGTGGTCTGTCAGGGGGGTTCTGGAGAGCACCCCAGCTGGAGACTCCATAGTTCTACTGGGAGACTTCAACGCCCATGTGGGCAATGACAGTGTGACTTGGAGGGGCGTGGTTGGGAGGAACGGCCTCCCTGACCTGAACCCGTGCGGTGAGTTGTTGCTGGACTTCTGTGCGAATTACAGTTTGTCCATAACAAACACCATGTTCGAACATAAGGATGTCCACAAGTGCACTTGGCACCAGGACACCCTAGGTCGCAGGTCTATGATCGACATTATGGTCGTATCATCAGACCTGGATCCGCATGTTCTGGACACGCGGGTGAAGAGAGGGGCTGAGCTGTCAACTGACCACCACCTGGTGATGAGTTGGATTAGATTTCGGGGAAAGATGCCGGACAGACCTGGGAGACCCAAACGCGTAGTGAGGGTGTGATGGGAACGTCTGGCAGAGTCTCCTGTTTGTTGAGTCTTCAACTCTCATTGCTGGTAGAGCTTCATCTGCATCTCGATGGACGATCAGGATATTAAGTCCGAATGGGCCGTATTCCGTGCCTCCATTGCTGAGGCAGCATGTCGTAGTTGCGGCCGCAAGGTGGTCGATGCCAGTCGTGGTGGCAAGACCCGAACCCGATGGTGGACACCGGGGTTTAGGGCTGCTGTCAAGCTGATGAAGGAGAATGGAAGCAGCTGACAGGTACCGGCAGGCCAAGCAGCATCGAGGCAAAAACCCAGGTGTGGGAGGAATTCTGTGAGGCTATGGAGCAAGAGATTCGGTCGGCCTCGAAGAGGTTCTGGCAAACCTCAAAAAGGGGGAGCGGAACACTGGACCAGCTCTACACCCTTGCAAGGGTACTGGAGGGTATGTGGGAGTTTGCCCAACCGGTCTACATGTGCTTTGTAGACCTGGAAAAGGCATTCGACCGTGTC
>QODF01000171.1:751181-843581 GCA_024372805.1 Oostethus manadensis
ACTGCTGCCAGATTAATTGGATAACTTAATCTGGAACATTGATGATTATTCAGATAATTAATCAGAATTAATCATCACTGAATTGTTTCAACTCTAATTTTGAGACCTTTTTTGCCAGAAACTGTTACCAACTTTGGGGACTTTTTGACTTTGGACATTGCATCACTGCTCCTGATGAAGTGTCCATAGAGGCACATGGCATCAGAAAGATAGATTGTGTTGTCATGACGTAGTACCACGATGCACATGTTTACCTTATGGATTTGCTTAAAAAATGTACTTGACTTGGGCTTCTGGGATTTTTTGACATCCATTACAGCTTGTATAAATATAAGCCGGTCCATTTGGTTGCAAGTGTATTTGCACCCTCTCCATTACACAACTATTATTACATTCAGCTTTCACATGAGGGCGAGTCGTGTTACATGCAGCACTTTGACTGCACGGTGGTGCAGCATGTTGGAGATGTCACTGAATGTCACTAATTCAACACATGCGGCAGGTTACATGCAACTCTTTAGGTGCTTCAAAATGACCGAGCGTAAACATATTGCTCGGTCATTTCTTGAGGCAAGAACAAGAACAAAACTGCTCCTCGGTACATTGCAGCGGCAGATTTGGAACGTGAGGCTTCCTTTGACAAAAAACTGGATCGCAAACATGGAAGAAAACACTTTTCCTGAGTGCAAGTGCAAGTTGTGTTGGTGGTGTGTGATGGAACAAGACAGGAGGAATGGGGGTTGGGGAGGGGGGTGTCCTAAACTGCTAATACCATGAAATTCAAGCCGGTGCCCCATGATGCATGCAGATTGCTTCATGTCCTCCTTACAGTACACAAGGCACACAATGTGAGCTAGGAAGGAAACCTAATGTACAGACTTTTGTGCTAAATTGACACCCACAGCAAAAGTGCTGCAATTCTTGGAAACGTGCGTCTGGCTCTGCAGACAAAAGGTAAGGGCGATACATCACATCCCAGCCTCCCATTAAAGTTCCTTATGCACTGTGTGTTTTGCTGTAGCTTTTTACTGTATACGTGTTGCATTCAGGTTGGCCAACAGAATAGGTTTTTTTTCAAGCCACAATGACTTAATGAGTATGAAGACTAAGCACAGACATACTGACGTGCATGTCTGTCCTGGGGAAACACATCTGTCCAATTTACAACCGTATTATGTCATTAGATGTTTTTTTTAATATCGACTGTTGCAGTGGATTTTTGCATTTTGTTTGGATTGTACTCAAACAAACGTTTCATGTTGAGCAAAATATAGATTGGAATACCGATTGCAGTTTAGGGTGTAGTTACACAACATGTCCGCATGGGGGCAGCGTTTCACTTTACCAGACTTTCAGTCATCCAATCAGAGAGCGCCTGTTTTTTTCGGGGAGGGGGGTTACCATGGCAGCAGTATTATGGGATGGCTTTCAGTATGGCTGCTTCCGGTTTTGTGTCAACAGCAGCTTCTTTTTAGACCACACGCGTTCTTTTATCATCTTTACGCAGTATTTATGGACACCGCGACATTTTCTCGGGCTTCCTTGTCGTTGTCGCTATATAGAGTATGTATTTCAATTCATTTGGTGTAGTACAGGTTGTGAATTGTGAATGTTGTGACTTACGACGATAATACAATAAACACCCCTTTACAGAGCAAAATATTCACGAAAGTACAACAAAAATTGAACTCGTGTTGATTAAAATGTTGTTTTAATTGCTCAATATGCTGGCCGCCGATCACAGTACTAATACAACAATGACCGGAAACAATGACCATATATGGGCACACGCGGATGCTAAACTAGCCGTTATGGTCATAAAGAATGTGCATGCTGACTAGAATGCTTAAATGTTTCTTCTGTTTTATATTTTTACACACCTTGACTTATTTCACGTTGAATTACTTTGCATTTGCAGTTTGTCAGTCCCCCAGCGACCCGTACATGGCATCAAATAGCTTAACTGCTAATGTTTTTAGCTATTAGCTAGCCTTTCAGTGCATGCATGCATGCATGCATAGTGCATGATTAATAAAAAGTACCATAACTGCAGTTCTGCTCAATCGAGCAGGCATTTTCCAAGTGTAAGGGAAGTGCCGGAATACTTCAGGGTACAGGAGCTTGAGAAAAATAAAGAAAACATGTATTATATAAGTATTGTTGTTTGCTCAATACGCTAATTGTTTGTTTTTGGTCTACAGTAGATGGCAATTTGGTCTATAGTTTTGACAATTCTGCTGGCTCACATAATTTAGGCTCATTCTGGTGGCAAACACACGGTATTTGATTCCTTATATCATTTGTGCTTTTCTAGATTAATCCTGTGCCAGAACTCTTTGCATAGCCATCATGCCAGGTGATGACAAACCACCGCAACAAACCCGCCAGAGGAAAAAGAGCAAAAAGTCACGGCCAAAAGGGAAGAGTCCCGGTGCTAGTCCCAGTTCTGGTCGGGCAGCTAGCTTCAATGGCCATGATGAGCTCCCGTTACCCCCCGTCCTTCAGCCGCTTTCTAAAAAGCCATCAGAAGCGAGGCCCAAAGTATCTGTAACCAAAGTGGAGGAGGAGTCATCCCTAGCGATATGTCTGCAGGTTCTTTTTCCTTACCTGCTGGCTGGAATGGGAATGGTGATGGCTGGGATGGTGTTGGATAATGTACAGGTGAGTTGAGGAAGTTTTGTTCATGGCATATGCACCATGGTTAAAAATGTAGATAAATGACCATGTTATGAAATGTCATGAAAATGTCTCTGAACACGCATCCCTACTGCAGTGTTTGTGCTGTTACTTTTCTGACCTGGTGCTGTTATTAAACAACAGAAATCAGATTGACTTTAGGTTTGAATTTATCACACAACTCTACAAAAAAACACTACAAAGTTTGTTACATACCTTCATGGGACTGACAAGCACACGTGCATAAAATTTGAGCAAGATAGATTGAAAAATGTAGCCTCCATAAAGCAAAACATCTGCAGGCGTATGGGCGCGACTTTGCAACCATAAGGCATTGGCCATAAGGTGCTGACCATTTGTGTAATGAGTCATAAGTCATTGACAATTTCTTTATTGATTATAAAACTTAGAGGATATCTGTGTGACATGTGTGACAGCCTGTCTTCCAACCCATAGGGGGCGCCACAATACATGACATGACCTGCAAGATGCCTTGCAAGATCTTAACTTGGCATAAAATGGTTCATTCTGATATTGTGTTTTGCTTTTTCTTTGGGTTGTTGCGGCTTTCTTGCAATGCTTTCTCAATAAGAAAGGCTTCTCTGATGGACGACGACAGTGATGAACTCATTTTTACAGTTTGTTTGATGTTATATGGTGGTGACAGTTTTACACTGGAAGATTGATTTCTTTTTATTATTTTATATGGGAAATTAGTTTAGACTAGCAGCCTGTAGCTGCTTGTGTTTGACCTTAGAGGAGATAGACTGTAAACCAAACAAAACTGTACCTGTGCTATCACTCCTTGGCTCCAAATTAAATAGTTTTCACTCAAAAAATTAAAGAACACCACCATCGCCCAGCATATATTACCTATAGTGTTTTTCTGAGCAGGAAGAGGGTGGGATATAGTCACACTAGCGCCCCCGGTGCAGTACCTAACCATGACAGACAGCCTCTTTAATTAGCTTGTGGTTCCATTTCGTCTTCATCTGCGGTCCCGTTTAACTGGACTTGGAAAAATCCAGCCTTCCGCTTTTGTGATGAGCTGATAGCTGCTCTGAGTCACCTTCCTCTTTAACCTTTGCTGATGAACACATTTTATCCTCGTTGGCGCTACTCTTTCGCTTTTTGCTCATCAGTTTCCCGGCTGTGAGTAATAGAGGCTAATGTGTGGTGGCTTCGTCTGAATGAATGGTGTGTCTGCAGGGAGATTTACAAGGGCAGAGCAGTCTGAATGCAAAGCACATACAAATAAAATTACTTCAATTGCCGCTTTAGGCTTCTTATTGTAATCTGAGGATGTGGGTGTAGTGTGACTTTTGTATTAAGTCTTAATCTTTTTTTTGCCCTTGTGGTTTACCTTTTGTATTTCAGGTTATGGCTCACTAAGATACACAGAAGCTCTAACACAATTATGTAAATGTATTCTTAGTGACTCAGAGACCTTTACATTGCTTACTCATCCTCTCAGTCCCTGCTGGAAACCAATTTTTTATTGGTGTCCGAGATTTAACATGACCATTAGAACAATGTACAGTATAGTCCAAAAGTGGAACATACATTCTCATTCACACATTCAAAGTTTCTGCATTTTGACCTTTTAAATTCAAAATTTCACTTCAAATTTATTCGTGTAGCGCCAAATCCCAACAGCAGTCATCTCATGGCACTCTACACGTGAAGGTCACAGAGAGCCAACTGAAACCCCACATGAGCAAGCATTTAGCGACGGAGGCAAGGAAAAACTCCCTCTGGGGAAGAAACCTTGGACAGAACCCAGGCTCTGTGGGATGGCCATCTGTCTCGACCGATTGGGCTGAGATATAAAATAATAGAGGCATACACGGAAGATCAAGCCATAAGTCTTAGTCTTAGACCAAGGAACAAAGACAAACAAGATACTTATCAGCATATCAAGGGTGAGTTTTAGCTGTACTCTTTAGCAAAGAGCTGCGTTTTGAGTTGACTTTTAAATAAAGAGGGAGTGTCTGCCCCCCGGATTGTGTCGGGGAGATGCTTCCATAACAGAGGAGCCTGGTAACTGAAGGCTCTACCTCCCATTCTACTTCTAAAGATTCTAGGAGTGACAAGTCATTGGAAATTCTGCGTGGGCATTCTGTGTTCTACTGGGTTGATGGGGTTCTAGGAGCTCTTTATATGTAAGATATGTTATATGTAAGAAGGAGAATTTTATGTTCAATTTTAAATTGTACTGGTAACCAGTGCAGTGAAGCTAATATGGGCGAGATATGATCTCTACTTTTGGTTCCAGTTAAGACTCGTGCGGCTGAATTCTGGACTTGCTGAAGGGTCTCTAAAGATTTCTTAGAGCAGCCTTTTAAGAAAGCGTAACAATAATCCAACCTGGAGGTCACAAAAACACGAACAAGTTTTTCTGCATCTAATAGTTTCAAGACTTTGGATTTTCTTTGTATTTCGTAAATGGAAAAATGCTGTTCTTGAAGCTTGTCATATTTGAGAACTTAAGAAAAGGTCCTGATCCAAGATGACAGCAAGGTTTCTGATATGGGGTGAGTACAAGACCATCTAAAGCAGTGATATCATTTGCACGCTTGTCTCTGAGGTGCTGGGAACCGAGGATTATGATTTCAGTTTTATCTGAGTTTAACAGTGAAAAGTTTGAAGTCATCCAGTTCTTTATGTCGGTTAGGCACGCCTGTTAACTTGGTTAGCTTTCATTGATCAGTACAGTTGTGTGTCATCCGCATAGCAATGAATGATGTACAAAAGCAGTTGATGGGGGTAGGTGGTTTATTTGGTGCCTAATAGTAGCAATTTTATTGTCAAAAAGTAACATAGACTCATCACTGCTAAGAGTGGTAGGGGTTCCTCTTTCTCGAGTTAAGCGGGGCGACAGAGTTGAGAGTTTCTCGTAAGAGGGAGGTTCTACGAGCTCATCAATGCGTGATTGACAGATTTTAGTATCGTTTATTGTATTTATGGACGGCAGTGAATTGAGGAGGGGGGTGATTGTATCTTTAAAATTATTTACGCTGCTGTCTGATAGACATCTGGTGAGCACGGTTTTATCTGCCAGTGTGTAATTAACTCATTGAAATTCAAATGGGGTTAAAAAATAGTCAGACAGTACAGGCATACACAATGACAAGTAGTAGGTGCTTATGTTCCTTCTGGGCTGGATGCGAAATACTGAGAACGTTTAGGTTTTGGGTTAGGGTTGACTTGAGTAAAAATCATCCTCCCCTACCAGATTGTCTTGGGATGTGGAAGTTAAGGTGAGTGGAAGGAGTGGACCTTCATTTCTTAAAGTGATGATGGCCACTTTTTTTTTTCGTCTCAGATGATTGGTTCTTCCCTCACTCGTGAACAAGACCCCCAGGTACTTAAACTCCTCCACTTGAGGCAGGACCTCACCCCCGACCGGAGACGGCACTCCACCCTTTTCCGGGCGAGAACCATGAACTCGAATTTGGAGGTGCTGATTCTCATCCCAGCCGCTTCACACCCAGCTGCGAACCAATCCAGTGAAGCCAACAGGACCACATCATCTGCAAAAAGCAGAAATCGAATTCTGAGGCCACCAAACTGCAACCCCTCAACGCCCTGGCTGCGCCTAGAAATTCTGTCCATGAAAGTAATGAACAGAATCGGTGACAAAGGGCAGCCCTGGCGGAGTCCAACCCTCACTGGAAACGGGTCCGACTTATTTCCGGCAATGCGAACCAAACCAAAACCGGTCATACAGGGAACAAACCGCCTGGATTAGGTGGTCCAATACCCCATATTCCCGGAGCACTCCACACAGTATTCCCCGAGGAGCACGGTCGAATGCCTTCTCCAAGTCCACAAAACACATGTAAACTAGTTGGGCAAACTCCCATGCACCCTCAAGGATCCTGCCGAGAGTATAGAGCTGGTCCACAGTTCCACGACCAGGATGAAAACCACACTGCTCCTCCTGAATCCGAGATTCGACTATCCGGCAGGTCCTCCTCTCCAGAACCCTAAATAGACCTTACCGGGAAGGCTGAGGAGTGTGATCCCACGATAGTCAGAACACACCCTCCGGTTCCCCTTCTTGAAAAGCTGGACCACCACCCCGGTCTGCCAGTCCAGGGGCACCGACCCCGACGTCCACGCTATGCTGCAGAATCGTGTCAACCAAGACACGCCTACAGCATCCAATGCCTTAAAGAACTCTGGGCGGATCTCATCCACCCCCGGGGTCTTGCCACCAAAGAGCTTTTTGATCACCTCGGTAACCTCAGCCTCAGAGATAGGAGAACCCGCCTCAGAGTCCCTCGGCGCTGCTTCCATGTTGGAAGACGTGAGATGGACAGGCGGATTGGTGCAGCGTCTGCAGTGATGCGGACTCTGCACCGGGCTGTCGTGGTGAAGAGAGCTGAGCCGAAAGGCAAAGCTCTCAATTTACCGGTCGATTTACGTTCCTACCCTCATCTATGGTCCTGAGCTTTGGGTAGTGACCAAAAGGACAAGATCGCGTGTACAAACGGGCGAAATGAGTTTTCTCCGCCAGGGTGGCTGGGCTCTCCCTTAGAGATAGGGTGAGAAGCACTGTCATCAGGGAGGGACTCGGAGTAGAACCTCTGCTCCTCCGCATTGAGAGGAGCCAGATGAGGAGGCTCGGCCATCTGGTTAGGATGCTTTCCGGACGCCTCCCTGGGGAGGTGTTCAGGGCACGTCCAACCAGTAGGAAGCCTCGGGGAAGACCCAGGACACGCTGGACAGACTATGTCTCTCAGCTGGCCTGGGAACGCCTCGGCATCCGCCGGGAAGAGCTGGACAAAGTGGACGAGGAGAGGGACGTCTGGGCTTCCCTGCTTAGGTTGCTGCCCCCGCGACCCGACCTCGGATAAGCTGAAGAAAAAGGATGGATGGATGGATGGATGATTGGTTCTTGCTATGACATGAATTGTAACATTGTGTATCAACCTCACTTCTGCACAACACACCACAACCGTTAAAGAGTCAAGACATTCCACTGAGTAACGCTGACGGTTTCCAGCGCCACTTGCACGCCATGGAACACTGGTAGGCCGATGTTCCAACCCCGATGTAGCAAAGTTAGTACAAGATTAAATTAGAAGATTAAAATACGAAATCATGCAATTTCAATAAATCTGTTTTTTATTATAATTTGACATGCAGAAAACTACAAAATACTGTAAGTATATATATGATGAATGAAATGGATACCACTTTACCTTTGTTCAAGACATATATAAGCAGAAGGAGGGTGGGAGTGGATGGAAGAGCCACACCGACGCTATTTAATTCTAGTCCAGGGGTGGGCAAACCTTGTGACTTGCGCCCACATTGAGTAAAATTGGCTTGAGCGCAGACTATATGTATTTATGATTATATTTATACATATACAGTATCTGCTACACACAATTTTACGCTTATAATTCCACACTCCACCTGGAATTATTTGTCTTATTTTATCAGTAAAAGTGTCACACAGTCTGTGAATCAGTGATATGTGCTTGTGTCCCTTTTTCCAGGAGCACTTCAAACATCAGACCACATAAAATAACGACATTTCATTTTAAAATGTTTTTTTTTGTAACATAATAAATGTTACAAAAGTATGAGCATTAGATCCACTCTGACAGCTTGGTGGGAATTTCTTAAAATAAACAAATGTTCCCTCATTCCATGTAAGCTGACACCCATCTGGAACAACCTTGACATCCTACAAAATAAAAAAATGATAAACCTTTCTCTGTGGAAAAACAAAGGGATAACACACTTACAGTGGTGTGAAAAACTCCTGACTTTTTATTCTTTTGCATGTTTGTCACACAAAATGTTTCTGATCATCTAACACGTTTTAATATTAGTCAGAGATAACACAAGTAAACACAAAATGCAGTTTTGAAATGAATGTTTTTATTATTTAGGGAGAAAAAAACCCCAAAGCCACATAGCCCTGTGTGAAAAAGTAATTGCCCTGCACCTAATAACTGCTTGGGCACCCTTAGCAGCAATAACTGCAATCAAACGTTTGCCATAACTTGCAACAAGTCTTTTACACGCTATGCAGGAATTTTGGCCCACTCATCTTTGCAAAATTGTTGTCATTCAGCTTTATTTGAGGCTTTTCTAGCATGACGCGCCTTCTTAAGGTCATGCCACAGCATCTCAATGGGATTCAGGTCAGGACTTTGACTAGGCCACTCCAAAGTCTTCATTTTGTTTGTCTTCAGACATTCAGAGGTGGATTTGCTGGTGTGTTTTGGGTCATTGTCCTGCTGCAGCACCCAAGATGGCTTTAGCTTGAGTTGACCAACAGATGGCTGGACATTCTTTTTCAGGATTTTTTGCTAGACAGTAGAATTCATGCTTCCATCTATCTTCAGGTCCTGAAGCAGCAAAACAACCCCAGACCATCACACTACCACCACCATATTTTACTGTTGCTATGATGTTCTTTTTATGAAATGCTGTGTTACTTTTACGCCAGATGTAACGGGACACGCACCTTCCAAAAAGTCAGTCCACAAGCTATTTTCCCAAAAGTCTTGGCAGTCATCATTTTGTGTTCAATTATGTTATCTTTGACTAATAGTTAACTATTTTTTATGAGCAAAAACATTTAAGTGTGACAAAAAGTCAGAAAGGGGGCAAATAGTTTTTCACAGCACTGTAGATAATATCATAGTGGAAGGAAAGTTTGTGTCATTTGATACGCTCACCTCCCAATATGGAATCAGCAGCACCAAATTCTTAGAATACCACCAAATCAAATCCATAATTGGAAAAAAAATACACGCCCAATCAATTGAACCTCTCAACTGAATTCTGTAACCTCTGCGCCCCAAAGTTATTATCAAAAATATATAGGCTTAACACTAAAACAGAAGATTTAATACACCTACCGACTGCAAAACAAACGAAACAGACCTACTCAGTAATTTGGATCAAAACACATGGATACAAATATGTTCAAATACATTTAAAATGACGAAAAACTTAAATCTACAGCTAATTGAGTTCAAAATTCTTCATAGGATTCATTACACAGGACAAAGGATGTGCAAGATGGCTCTCACAAAGTCAAATATTTGCTCACAGTGCACAAATAACTGTTGATAACTATATACATGCTGTGTGGTATTGTGCACCTGTCCAAAGGTTTTGGCTTCAGGTATGTGAGGCGCTGTCCACTTAGTCCAGATGTAATATTCCAGCACACCCCACATTGTGTTTACTTGGCCATTTAGGTGGCATCAACATCGATAATAACACCTCATGCATGGTCCTTACTGCGTTATGCATCGCAAAGAAAACTATTCTCATGAATTGGAAAACAAAAGCCAATCTGAGTATGAACCAATTTAGGAACGTTTATGAGATATGCGATATGATTACATCATATCTCTTGTGAGACAATGTCTAGCTCTCTAAACAAACAATTGGACCAATCTCATTCACTCTGGTCCATGGTGATTAGCTCTTTCACTTCATTCTGAGAGTTGGTGCAGAGGCGACCAGTTGGTGGTGGGGCGGGTGGCCGCGAGGTGGGGCCTGGGTCAAGGCCGTCGGGCCCCGGGTCGGGTGGCTGGGCTGGCTGGGTGTGGGTGGGGCGGCGCGCCTGGGCCCTGGGTTCCGGGGGCTGCCTCTACACGAATGTGGAAGGGGGGGGCGTATCTGATCCCCTGGGGGAATCTGGCCCAGACTTGCTGCTGTGGGGGTGGACGGGTGCGCGTCCTGGTGCAGGATTGGTGCCTGGGAGGTCCTGGGTTGGGGGGTGTACATGGGGTTGGACAGGTGTGGGTTTTTGTGTATGTACTGCATGGATATGTGTATGTGCACAGTATGTGTATGTATACATATGTATAAATAATGATTATTATTTTTTTTTTCCTTTATTTTCCTGTATTTTTGCTCATTTTGCTCTGTGTCTGTTCTGGTTGTTGCTGAAATTGTGATTATCATGGTTGTTTATAATATGGTTGAAATATGTTTGTGAGGTTCTTCTGCACCCTTTCTTATATCCGTCCATGCCACCCCCCACCCATCCCTATTTAGGTCAGGTCTGGCATCGAAATGTGACTCAACAAAATTTATAATAAACGCAGTCCAATGTCAAGGGAGACTCATTTGGATTATGAAGTTTCCCTTGGCAAAGCAATTTTGCTCAGCACTTAAAGGCAGCTTGACTCTCATTCAGCTGTTATGATGCTCGACAAGACACACACGAAAATAAATAAATAAAAAAAATAAAATAAAATCTTTTTTTACTGAATAAGACACTGGGAATGAAAATGTGATTAATCCATCTCAGATTTACTTTGAGTACTTGCATGTCATGTTGCCAGCTTGCATGTTAAAAATGTATATTAAATACTTTGGAAGCAATTGGTGGGCTGCATTCAAACACTTGCCAGGCTGGGTGTAAGCCCTGGGCTGTAGTTTGACCACCCCTGCCCTGGTCTGTTCCAAACTTTATAGAGTGGATGGACAGTTAGAACCTTAAACTTGCTCATTTGAACTTGATTGTAAACTTCAGCAGCTGGTACAGTCACCCTTACTGTAATCTTCTACTTTTCCTTTCGGCTTATCCCTGCTTATCCCATCAGGGGTCGCCACAGCGAATCATTTTGTTCTGTTTGATTGGCATGTTTTGATTTGGCAAATGTTTTACGTCGGATGCCCGTCCTGACACAACCCTGTATATGAGGGACATAATACGTATATACCGTATGTTTGGGTGTGACCAGGATGGACAGGATCAGGAAAATATCATACATAAGATATTTTATGACACTTTAAAGGGGGGAAATTTTGAGCTTTGTTAACGGTGTTGCCATGTGCCATTTGTCCGGATATTTTTCATCCTGTTGTGTGCAGCGGTTCAGGAGTAGAAGAGTTAACTTACACAAACAAACGCAGGTAAATGATCATCATTCTGCAACGAGTGGCTGAAAAAGATCAGTTCCACTTTCCATCTTATTTTTTCCAAATATGTATAATGATTTTCACTGAAAATACAAGTGGGATTGTGCTGGCATACAATGAATGCATATAACTGAGACACTTTATGAAAACTGACTTTTTTAACGAAGACACATCTTTGAGTGTTTACGTGACAAGGAACAGTTATGGATTTATTATTGCTATGGCGCTGTGCTGTGTGCTGTTTTGCAGTCTGGTTGCTTTGGCCTTTAACATCCTCTACCTCCTCCCTAACGGAGCATTTGGAACAGAATTATGTCGAACAACTTTGACACACAACTAGTGTTTTGAAGACGAGCCATAAGTGTTACAATGACAACAAGAGAGCAAGATTGTCAAGCGACACTTTAAAAAACTAAGTTAGCTTGTACCCCATGAACGTGATAGCCACTTGTAGCTCGCCCGTTGGACAAAAACGGGCTGGCCAACTGCCGCCACAGAGGCAAAGAGAGCCAGGCAAAATGTGTAAACTAAGTTTAGTGAGAGAGAAACGTGAGCGATCACACACGCTCACATAGATAAGCAAAGATTCACTCTTGATGCACTGCACTGCTGATAGGGATGTCATACAACTTAATGTAAAAAAAAAATAATACAATCCCTTCAACAAAAGTTTTTTTTTTTTTTTAACCTACTTTTATAATGTGTTAGGTGTCCTTTTAAGGTTTTATTTTGCCGTGCCGCTGCACCATGATCAATTATATGTAGCGCAAATCTCGAACCAGTTTAAAACATGTACACGACACCAACAGGACTTTGTCATGGTTGTTACAGCCACGACTCAACAGTTTGAAGGTGTTGTTGCAGTGTGTTTGTTAGCTACGACATTACGTGCAGAAAAGTGTCTGGAAAACTGGTTTTCAGTAGTACAATATGTGCTGGCCTATGACAGGATAACAGTAACTGTTATGCTGTTGAAAAGAGGCAGAATAAAGGTAAACATGGATAGTAGGTTAAAAAGGAGTAAGGAGATTTGTAGGCCGTAGGATGACCAGTGAATTAGAAATATATTGTCAAAAGTAAGACTAAGCAAGAGTGTGAAGTGTGCAGGTATGCTTGTCATTTCCCATCTGGAAGAGCATGACGTGCCGTGGAAACGGTGCTGCCTCTTTATCTGCTACGTCACGGCAGAGCGGAGGGGAGCAGAGCAGGACTATCCTGATGCTGGCAGCACAAGAGGAACACTTCACTGCCAGACACCAGCTGCTGCATCTTATTACCGGACCTTTTGGATCTCTTATTGCCGGTCTTGTTTGCCAGGCACGGGCCGGACCGCAGGACATATGACATCTCATTAGACTGATTGAACAGTCACATCGTTTTTTGCTTTTTTGTGGAAGATGTTACTGCTCGGGAGGTCACGTATATTACTGATGGAATCAAAGAGATTGAGGACTAAATACAACAAAGACTTAACCGCAACTGGAGCTCATGGGAAAGCAGTACTCGTCTTATTGTCTCAATCCGTACATTTGACCTAATAACCTTTTTTACTAAAATATTTTTTGATAAGAGTTTAGCAAGAGTAAAAAAAATCCGAAGTCCTGAAACTATTAGATGCAGAAAAACTTGTTCGTGTTTTTGTGACAAGGCAAAATGGTTTTAATGTTCCCAAGTTGGTGCTGATCAATGGATCACTTTATCACTGCTGACTCACTAGTGGGTCAGAGATGCGAGGATGGGAACACAATTGACCTGAGAACAGTGGTTGTAACCTGCCTGTAACCTTCAATGGAACTTCAGACGAGAGTTCAACTCACTGAGTACTTGCACTGCACAGTAGAAGTTTGAAAAGCTGACCTACGTCGGTATTTACAAGTTACAGTTCTACAGCATAGCAATGTCTTACTAAGCACCACAACAAAAGGGATAGGCGCTAACCTACAAATGTACTTTTGATTGTAAACGTAAACACGTCAGTGTAACAGAGCAAGTCATTAAACCAAAGCAAACTAAATTCAACTAAACCAAAACGAGATCAACGTATTCTTTTTTACATGCGATACAGAAAACCCAAACCAATATTCTAATCTGCTTAATTTTCAATGCTGTCTTGAACTTAAATGTATAGTTTACAGGTAACAGTGGAAGTTATCCATTGTAAATGAAAAGCACCATCACTGACTGAAGATATTTTACACTTTGCTTTTATTTTGACAAAGTACTTTCAGAATTAATAGGAAGCGTAGCTCGTATGTAACAGTTTTAGACTATTTTTATGCTTCACCAATCAGCCCCTGAGAGGATCCGACCTTGACCTGATTTACCTCGACTGATGCATCATTTCATACGAGCTACTCCTGGAGTGAAAGTACATGCATCTGCTCCTTTTGGCCGTTTAATTATGTAGTGCTTTATTTATGGACCGACCACGAGGCCTTTTGACCGTGATCAATTGGAGCTCAGGCCAGCCTTTTTTGTCCTTTTTCTCTCTCATTGCTGTAAACCTTGACAAGCTGATTTCAGGCCTATGACATACCTTCTACCCAAGTAACCCTGTCACTCAAACATGGCGGTGACTCATCTTGAGCTGGAGCTTTGCTACCAGGGGAATAAGTTACGCGGCGTGACGTGGAAGCTAACACGCTCGGAACATGGTTTTCTACCTGAGAGCTCGTGGCTTATCGCTCTGCAGGTCGTGGTACCCTTCCTTGTGTCAGGCATTGGACTGGTCTTCGCTGGTGTCGTCATGGACAGCATACAAGTATGCAAATGAATTCTCTGTTGTATTATTAGTGTGGAAATTTGAAAAAAAATACTTGAAACTGAAAAAAAAAATGAACATGCATATTTTATTTACTGTATTTATACTTCATAGTCATTTTTTTCTAATGCACATGAACATTTTCCATCTTTCTGTCGAAAGCGTTTGATGTAACCAGGCGAAATTAGTTTGATGTCCAAAATATGTTTTTGTTTACATTTAGGTAAGAATGGTTTACCAAAAATAATGCAGCGATAAAGAATAGTTTGAATGCTTGAATGATTGAATTTCTCTGAATATTCTAAACTCCTGTTCCAGTGCATGGATGTCGCCAACGTCACTTGGTCAAGTGCTTCATTAGACCAGTTGAGATAGAACAACACTTGTGCTGGATGCATCCACATAGTGCACGCTCAACAATTTTTGGACGATCAATTGACTGATTACGATGCCTGACTGGTGCTAATCATTTGATAGCATACTGTGTGTGTAGAATGTCATAGAAGCCTTTGACAGGTTTACAATTGCCATGCAGTTGTTGATGCAGTTTATATGCTGTGCTCTGCAGAAAACCATCAATTAGCATTTTAGTACTTGTTTTTTCTGCCATTATTTGATGATCTCTACTCCTAATACCAGTATTGATAGTGGCAATATGCGTGGCAGACATCCATCTTCTCCTGAGCTGTCTGGAGTTTAATTTTTGGCTCCTTACCCACCACACCAGCATCATCAGGAGCACTATTGCTGCATATCCTGGCATAACCAGTCGCCTGCTAGTCCACCATTCCTTGTGTGATAATGTTAGCCTCATTCATCTAGAATCAACTTAGTTGCCTCTGGCATATTACCGTTATTAACCCAAATATGAAACGACACGGGCCGCACGGTGGATGAATGGGTAGCATGTTGGCCTCACAGTCAGGAGGTTCTGGGTTCGAATCTTCGTTGGGCATCTCTGTGTGGAGTTTGCATGTTCTCCCCGTGCGTGTGGGGGTTTTCTCTTGGTGCTCCGGTTTCCTCCCACATTCCAAAAACATGCATGTTAGCTTCATTGGCCCCTCTAAATTGTCCGTAGGTGTGAATGTTTGTATGTCTTTGTTTGTCTATATGTGCCCTGCGATTGACTGGCGACCAGTCCAGGGTGTACCCCGCCTCCCGCCCAAGCTCAGCTGGGATAGGCTCCAGCATACCCGTGACCCTAATGAGGATAAGTGGCATAGAAAATGAATGAATGAATGAAACGACACCTTTTTGAAGAAAGACTCCTTTTTGGGGAAATGTTTTCTAAGACAAAGAAACGTCACAAAGGATATTTTTACGTGGCTGCTGGACATTTAACGACTCTACTTCTTTGATCGCCCTAATCCTAAAATAATCCTCAGTTGTTTGCTAATTTGCTAAGAAGCTTTTAGACACTTTTCCTGCAGGTTGCGGTGGCATGTCTCTGGGTCAATATGCTGCATGCGTTAGATCACTCATCGCACTGTTTATGTTGCCGTCATGCTAAAAATAGGATTTACATGCGATAACAGCGTGACACAAAAGTACAGAATTGCATGTTGGCTGTGTCTAGTCTATTAAGGCTAGCTAAAAAAAACTCCAAAATATCCATTATCTTCCCCTTTTCATTGTCGTAACTTTTGATTTTTTTCTCAGTTCAGGTCCAATAAATTTTTTGCCAAATGAATAAAAAATATCACAAAATTACATGCGGTCCAATTAGAGTAATTCATTAAAAACAATATAAAGCAATCTACTTCTTTTTAGTTCTTTTGCTATGAGACTAGAGCCATGTGCACCAGCATATAGTTTTTTGTTTGAAAATTGTAATACCTTTGCATCAGATACATTAATCTTTCACCGCATCTTCCCTTGCCCCCTCCGGTTCTGTGTGCATCTATTTAAAGCTCTAAACCCCATGGACCTGCCAAGTAGACTTGTAGTCAGAAAGCGGAGGCGGGCTCCAAGCCGTACGTCCTGTGCACCCGGTGAACCTTCTGCTGTCACATGATGACCGGGGAGGTGGAATAAGGAAAAGTAGGCTAGTGGGTTTGTTTTGAATATATGATGTGCTTATTTAAGACGTCTGCAAGACAGGGAGGTTCATGGGGTACATCTTGAACGAATTGGAATGATCTCTTTTTAATCACGGTTATTAAAATGTGTTTTTTTGTGTCTTTCAGCACTGGGATGTGTTCAAGGTGATTACAGAGGTGTTTATTCTGGTACCTGCGCTGGTTGGACTCAAGGGAAACTTAGAGATGACCCTAGCTGCCCGCCTCTCCACTGCTGTAAGATCGACACCCGATGTTGACAAACAAGCGTTTTTGCTGCTAGAAAGTTGGTACATACAATATATACAGTATTTGGCTGCAATTGCAAAGCCAAATTCCATGCATTCATTCATTTTCTCCAGCATAACCTCAAAGACAAATTATATGTAGTATTCTGATCCCAAGGGATCAGGAATGTTACATTGGTGAGACAGGACATTAGATTAGATTACCTTCACATTGCATGGAGTCAGCCATGGCATGTCTGACATGACATGTATAGTGAAAGGAAGTTCTCCTCCCATTCCATGTGGTAAGTTTTTGTTGTCTTACTTTGTCCTTCTTTCCTAAGCCATTCGAAACCCTTTTTTTAAGTTTAGAATCAATAAACATGAGGCTCACTAGAGTAAGTTATAAGTTAGTTAGTTATGTTTAAAGCAGTAGCTGTCTCTAGTAGCCCCTGTGCATTGAATTTGAGCAATGTGGTGTAAACAAAGCATAATAATAGTGTGAAGGTGACTATAGGGGTGTTATTTAGTGTCTAGGGCTGTAATAATGGTAAAAATCATATTTAGAGAATTGACAGTAAATAATATATGCATGGAGACTTGATTGAACTACTTTTGTGACGTACAGTACTTGACAAATGTGTTCCAGCCCAATTTTTCCAGTTCCATCCATCCATCCATTTTCTTCCGCTTATCCGAGGCCGGGTCGCGGGGGCAGCAACCTAAGCAGGGAAGCCCAGAGGTGCCTCTCCCCGGCCACTTCGTCTAGCTCTTCCCAGCAGATGCCGAGGCGTTCCCAGGCCAGCTGAGAGACATAGTCTCTCCAACGAGTCCTGGGTCTTTCCTGAGGCCTGGTTGGACGTGCCCTAAACACCTCCCCAGGAAGGCGTCCGGGAGGCATCCTATCCAGATGGCCGAGCCATCTCATCTGGCCCCTCTCAATGCAGAGGAGCAGCGGTTCTAGTCCCGAGTCTCTACCGGATGACGGTGCTTCTCACCCTATCTCTAAGGGAGAGCCCAGCCACCCTGCGGAGAAAACTAATTTTGCCCACTTGTACCTGCGATCTTGTCCTTTCGGTCACTACCCAAAGCTCATGACCATAGGTGAGGGTAGGAACGTAGCTCGACCGGTAAATCGAGAGCTTTGCCTTTTGGCTCAGCTCTCTTTTCACCACGACAGACCGGTGCAGAGTCCGCATCACTGCAGACGCTGCACCAATCCGCCTGTCCATCTCGCGTTCCATCCTTCCATCACTCGTGAACAAGACCCCGAGGTACTTAAACTCCTCCACTTGAGGCAGGACCTCATCCCCGACCCGGAGATGGCACTCCACCCTTTCCCGGGCGAGAACCATGGACTCGGACTTGGAGGTGCTGATTCTCATCCCAGCCGCTTCACACTCAGCTGCGAACCGATCCAGTGAGAGTTGAAGGTCACTGCTCGATGAAGCCAACAGGACCACGTCATCTGCAAAAAGCAGAGATCGAATCCTGCGGCCACCAAACTGAAACCCCTCAACGCCCTGGCTGCGCCTAGAAATTCTGTCCATGAAAGTAATGAACAGAATCGGTGACAAAGGGCAGCCCTGGCGGAGTCCAACCCTCACTGGAAACGGGTCCGACTTATTGCCGGCAATGCGAACCAAACTCTGACACCGGTCATACAGGGAACGAACCGCCTGGATTAGGTGGTCCGATACCCCATATTCCCGGAGCACTCCCCACAGTATTCCCCGAGGAACACGGTCGAATGCCTTCTCCAAGTCCACAAAACACATGTAGACTGGTTGGGCAAACTCCCATGCACCCTCAAGGACCCTGCCGAGAGTATAGAGTTGGTCCACAGTTCCACAACCAGGACGAAAACCACACTGCTCCTCCTGAATCCGAGATTCGACTATCCAGCGGATCCTCCTCTCCAGAACCCCTGAATAGACCTTACCGGGAAGGCTGAGGAGTGTGATCCCACGATAGTTAGAACACACCCTCCGGTCCCCCTTCTTGAAAAGCGGGACCACCACCCCGGTCTGCCAGTCCAGGGGCACCGACCCCGATGTCCACGCAATGCTGCAGAGTCGTGTCAACCAAGACACGCCCACAGCATCCAGGGCCTTAAGGAACTCCGGGCGGATCTCATCCACCTCCGGGGCCTTGCCACCAAAGAGCTTTTTGACCACCTCGGTGACCTCAGCCCCAGAGATAGGCGAACCCGACTCAGAGTCCCCAGGCACTGGTTCCATGTTGGAAGGCGTGTCGGTGGGATTTAGGAGGTCTTCAAAGTATTCCCTCCACCGATCCACAACATCTCGAGTCGAGTTCAGCAGCACACCGTCCCCACCATACACGGTGTTGACTGTGCCCTGCTTCCCCCGTCGGAGACGGCGGATGGTGTTACCACCACGACAGGCACCGACCACCTTACGGCCACAGCTCCGATCGGCCGCATCGACAATGGAGGCAAGAAACAACGCTCACTCGGATTCAATGTCTGCCTCCCTTGGAACATGGTCAAAGCTCTCCCGTAGGTGGGAGTTGAAACTCCTTCTGACAGGGGACTCTGCTAGGCGTCCCAGCAGACGCTCACAATGCGTTTGGGTCTGCCAGGTCTGACCGGCGCCCTCCCCCACCATCGGAACCAACTCACCACCAGGTGGTGATCAGTTGACAGCTCCGTCCCTCTCCTCACCCAAGTGTCCAAAACATCTGGTCGCAAGTCTTACGACAAAACCACAAAGTCAATCATCGAACTGTGGCCCAGGGTGTCCTGGTGCCAAGTGCACATGTGGACACCCTTATGCTTGAACATGGTGTTCGTTATAGACAATCCATGACGAGCACAGAAGTCCAATAACAAGACACCGCTCGAGTTAAGATCAGGGGGGCCGTTCCTCCCAATCACACCTCTCCAGATCTCACTGTCAGTGCCAAGATGAGCGTTGAAGTCACCCAGCAGAACAAGGGAATCCCCCAAGGGAGCACTCTCTAGTACTTCTTCTAAGAACTCCAAAAAGGGCGGGTATTCTGAACTGCCGTTTGGCGCATAAGCGCAAACAACAGTCAGGACCCGTCTCCCCACCCGAAGGCGTAAGGAAACTACCCTCTCGTTTACTGGGTTAAACTCCAACGTGCAGATTTGGAGCCAGGGGGCAACAAGAATTGCCACCCCTGCTCGTCGCCTCTCATTCCTGGCAACACCAGAGTGGAATGAAGTCCAGCCCCTCTCGAGAGGACTGGTTCCAGAGCCCTTGCTGTGCGTTGAGGTGAGTCCGACTATATCTAGCCAGAATTTCTCCACGTCACGCACCAGCTTAGGCTCCTTCCCCGCCAGAGAGGTGACATTCCACGTACCGACAACTAGCTTCTGTAGCCGAGGATGGGACCGCCAAGGCTTCTGCCTCCGGCCGCCACCCAGCTCCCTTTGCACCCAAACCCTTTGGCCCCTCCCACGAGTGGTGAGCTCATGGGAGGGGGAACCCATGTTACCTTTTCAAGCTGTGCCCGACCGGGCCTCATGGGTGCAGGCCCAGCCACCAGATGCTCGTCATTGTGCCCCGCCCTTGGGCCTGGCTCCAGAGGGGGGCCCCGGTGACCCGCGTCCGGGCGAGGAAAAACGAAGTCCATTGTTATTGTGCATCATTGGGGTCTATTGAGCCACTCTTTGTCTGGTCCCTCCCCTAGGACCTGTTTGTCAAGGTTGACCCTACCGGGGGCATGACAGCCTCCGACAACTTAGCTCCTAGGATCATTGGGACACGCAAACTCCTCCACCACGATATAGTGTTGACTCAGGGAGGAATTTTTCTAGTTATTTACTGGAAACAGTTTGAAATGGTTCACGGGTAAGTGGTGAAGTGCCACAGGTTAAAAAAAGTTAACCCTGCACAAAAATGAAAAGTAATGAATATTTCAGAATTAAGAAATAAGGTATTTTTTGGGTACCAGAAGCTGTTCTGCAGAAATGGAGGTTGATCAAGCCTAATCAGTTGGTGCAACTAATTCCTATATTGCAAGTTTTCTGGAGTACTTACTACTTCCTCTGTCTGCCCAAAAGCAGTGATTGGCGCACACTGTAATGTTATACCTTTGTGAGCATCAATTCAAAAGTACCGTGCTGCAGAAAGTAATGCGTTGCTACGAAAGTGTCAAGAAAAGGCAATTAAAAATGGAAGAGAGACAGACCTTGTTAACACTTAAAAATCGATGGATTTCCCACAGATAAATTGGGGTGTGCTAAAACAATGTACTGGTAGTATATTACACGACAAAACGTTCATTTTAACCCAACTGTGCATGACCGGTACTTAGAATGTCACTGAAGGTGTATGTACACGTAGCACAACACTTAGTGTATGTTTAGAACTATCATTAACATTTCTCTCATCTCGTTCCAATCTTTTCCTTGGGTCGAGCCAAGACCAAGCAGACATGGTAACCAGTGACATTGGTGGTGCAGTAGCCCACGTACTGTAGATGAATTTTATGCAGCTGGTACAGCCTCAGTTCCCTCTCCATGTGACTGACCATGATGTTCTGTAGCCCTCCATCGGCTTCACTCCCCTGCGACCCCGAGCAGTATTACTTTTAAAGTGTGATTATAAACTCGCATCTGTCCGTTTGTGCGTCTTGGTCATCTTGTTAGGTCTGAATTGATTTGTCTTTTAGGCCAACACGGGACAAATGGATGACCCACATAAACAATGGACCATGGTGTGCAGCAATCTAGCACTAATACAGGTACTGAACACACTGCAATGCATGTGATATGAAAAAATGCTGTCAGTTTGCATATAAAAACAAAACAGTCAGCTGAAAGTTATATTTTTACCGATGGAATTCATTCTTTCAAACGCACTTTCTGCAGGTACAAGCAACCGTTGTTGGCTTCCTTGCCGCTGTTGCAGCTGTGTGTTTAGGAGCAATTTCCAGAGGGGAAATTGAACTGGACCAGGCCGCTGTTTTGTGCGCCAGCAGCATCGTCACCGCTTTTGTGGCTGCTCTCTCTTTAGGTGTGAGACCTCTGGACTCCGTCATCGTATAAGATTGAGCGGACAACTAGTTGGATTGTGTTTTTCATTTCATTTTGCTATGCTCGCCCTTTCAGGCTTGTTGATGGTTGGCGTGATCATCGGCTCCAGGAAGGTAGGAATCAACCCGGACAACGTGGCCACCCCTATAGCCGCCAGTTTGGGGGATTTGATCACCCTGTCTCTGCTGGCTGGAGTCAGCAGCACCCTTTATGAACACATGGGTGAGAATACACATCTGCAGTTAGACGATGATGAGAACTGATGAGAACTGAACATGGAGAAAGTGATGCAAAATAAGTATAAATGATGAATGAAAAGGATAAATTGTGCAAAGCACGGGCGGGAGTATCGCCCTTCCACATTTTTAATAATGCTACAAGATTCAACGGTCCAAAACCGTTTGTTCTGTGCTTGTCGCATAACACAGACAGTGTATGAGAACCGAGGCAAAATGTTGAAAAAACCCCGAAAACCAAAGCTTGACTGCAGCTTTTTGGTCAGTGTCCAAAGAATATACTGTCCAGAAGATGGATGTCTGCCACACACATCGCCACTATCAATACTGGTATTAGGAGAAGAGGTCATTAATTCATGACAGAAAAAACAGGGGGGTTAGTACTAAATGATGGTTTTCTGCAGAGCAAAATAAAACAAATCTCTAATGTGATGACTGCTGATGATCACGAAGAGTGTTCTGAATGTGCCTATTGTGATCGTTGTAACACAAGATGGCAGTAAGACCCAAGTTTATGACCATAAATCACAGGACTTCTAGTCTTGGGCCTCCTAAGAATGGTCACTTTGAACCAAAAAGTACAAAAATACAATAAATGATAAAGCCTCATTTTCGGACAGGTTTAATCTTTAAGATGAAATGCACAAAATAATCCTCAAACTTACGTTTTTGTTCATATAATGCACTGAGAGCAACGAACACGCTCTGACTCCTTTCCGCTGCGTTCCGTTGTCCTCCCGACGTGAGGCGTTCAGGCGCATTTATAATTGTGAGAGTTTTTTGTCATTTGTAATTGGGATTGTTTTTCCCACTTCGGAACCCAGGCTGCATTTCCTTCAATCAATTGCTCTTCTTGATCCATAGATGCATGGTACCTATCCCCCCTGGTGTGTGTGGTCTTCCTGGCTCTGATTCCACTCTGGGTGGTGGTAGCCCGGCAGAACCCTCAGAGCAAGGAGGTTCTTCACTCGGGGTGGCAGCCTGTTTTAGTGGCCATGTGTATTAGCAGGTATGTGCACACACACTCTTGCCAATTTTAGTCATACCCGTTTTTAACCACAAACGCAGCTTTGTAGTTCGTTACGGATGAGATCCCGCATGTTACTAATTGCCGCCATTCTGCTCATTTTCAGTCTTGGAGGCTTGATACTGGACAAGACGGTCAGTAATCCCAATTTTGAGGGGATGGCTGTTTTCACACCGGTTATAAATGGTAATATGACGAAGTAGAAGTACTAAAAAAAAACAATAACACAAGAAAATATCCCACAAAGTCAGTAAAGTACAACCCTCACATTTGAGCGAGCTTTTTATCGCGACAGGACGAGCCAAGATTTTGACATTACTTGTAAGAAACCTAGTGTACAAAAATATGACAATATTGCAATAAATTTGATTTTGAATTTTGAAATTGAAATTGAATTTCTCGTACACTCTTCTGCACTGTGCGTGTAAGCTCCGCCCACTCAAGACAAACAGACCGCATGACTGACCTCATTCATGGCGGCGCTAACGCACAGAGTGAACCCTCTTCCTGCCGGTTGGGAGGCGAGCGATGAGCGAAACAGACATGTATCCACATGGCAATGCACTGAGGATGGCAAAATGATTGAGTTAATTGTCATTTACTGTGTGATGAATTCATTTATTTATTATCATCCCTAAAACAAAACCTTTTTTCTTCTGAACCACAAATCTTGCAAGATCTTGGGAAATCCCTAGATTTAGACAACAATGTCTCTGGGTTGGACAGTAAATCTGTCTACTGACTACTCTAGTGTATCAAAGTGTCATTTCTATATTTTTGTCCCTCTAAAATACATACAGGTGATACAAATGCTTGCTGAAATATGAGGGGTGTGCTTACTTTTGTCAGATGCTGCATATCACCAGTACCAGCCTGAGCGGGACTGATTTACTCGGTGTCTTTTTCCGCCGGACTGCTTTAGGGGTTGGTGGCAACTTGGTGGCCATCCAGGCCAGCAGACTCTCCACCTACATGCACCTGTGGAGCATCCCCGGGGTGTTACCCTACAAGACAAGGCAGCATTGGCCCAATCCCTGCATGACATTCTTTTCCGCAGGTAACCACTGCACTAGAAAGGTGCCGTTTTAAAAAGTAGACACTTGGCTGTTCTTGGCAGAGATAATAATGCCTGAAGGCACTACGGTGCTGCTGTTGCTCTCAGTGTTTTCATTTTACCGTCTGGAGCTTTTTTTCCTTCAGTGACGCCACTCTCTCTCACGAGCATCCGTTTTATCTGCAGCAAGTGCTTGCGTTCAGGACCGAGTGTGTAACAATGTCAGTCCTTAGCGTCCTTCTAACTGGCGGCCACCCTTTGCTGTACATTTTCACACTGCATTGTCTTCAAGTTCGCTGATCCGAGTCCTTCATCATGACTAGAACCAACACGTTGACCCTTACCCCACCCAGGTTTCTTATGTGGCCTGGAAAACGTTTTTCCAGTCCATGTCGAAACCCATCCATCCATTTTCCTCGGCTTATCCGGGTCACGGGGGCAGCAGCTTCAGTAGGGAAGTCCAGACTTCCCGGTCCCCAGCGACCTCTTCCAGCTCTACCGGGAGGACACCAAGGCGTTCCCAGGCCAGCTGTGAGACATAGTCCCCCCCAGGGTGTCCTAGATCTTCCCGGGGGCCTTCTCCCGGCTGGGCATGCCCGAAACACCTCACCAGGGAGGCGCCCGGGAGGCATCCGGACTAGATGCCCGAGCCACCTCAACTGGCTCCTCTCGATGTGAAGGAGCAGCGGCTCTACTCTGAGCTCCTCCCGGATGGCCGAGCTCCTTTCCACATGGTTTCCACCCATGTGGAAACCATGTGGATAATGAGGAAAAGGTCAAATATCCCGGGAAAAATGTGTTGCCCTTTTGAGTTGGAATCTCCGGTTCTCGAAGGATAAAGCACCGTGGATAACATTGATACAAGCACAAAGCTTTTTGCTTGCTAAGCAGTAGTCCTTGTTTCTCAGCAGTTTTCTCTAGTTTGATGATGTTCTGTGTGTCTGCCATACAGTATTTATATATGCATATGTACCTATAAATATATACTGAAATATACACATATTTTTTCTTATTTTCTTCTGTACAGTAATGTGTGATATTTTATTTTTATGTGCCGCAAAATGAAGAATCAATCAACAAATATATGCTGGTACTAATTTCACATTTTGCCATATAAACGTCACATCTTTAAAAAGAGACTACCACAGACAGGAACAACCCACCCCCCCAAAACTTCCTGCTAGCTTGACAATGATGTTCTCCAACGATAGGGGGTCAATGAAAGCAAAATTATTTAATTAGATTCATCTCCAGAACCATCCCCTTCTCTCTTCAATTGCCATAGTACGCTTGCGACAATCCAACATTAAGCCGTAAATATGCCTGTTACATTTGTTAAACGCTTTTAAATCATTTTAAATTATACAGTATAGGTACTCACCACTAATGAATTTTGACGCAAGATGGTCAAATAAGTTAAATTTGAGTGACAGTGTAACCTCTAGCCTGGTCGTCAGGCTTGCAAACTAGAGAGTGTTTTTCCAATCCACACTGCTTGCCTGTTGTAATTCCAGACGTAGCCACATATGTAAAAATCTGTTAACGACTGGAAAACCCAACAAAACACAAACCAAAAAAAGTCTTAAAAGATGAAACATGCGCAGAAATCCATTGAAAAAGCAAACCAGAAAAGCAGTTATCTTTCGATGCTCAAGCGTAGTCATGCATGAGGTGCTGTTGTCACGTATGATGTATTGTCGTCATGTATGATGTACTGTCATGCGTTTTGTTTTCTCAAGAAAAAACAAATCACATGCACAGAATCAACCCTTTGATTTTTTTAAATTGAGGTCATGTGTTCACTACAACTCTCCTGTCTGATCCGGAAGGTTTGAACTCCAAATCCGCACGAGTGCTGCTGATGTTGGTCATGCCGGGTCACCTGGTCTTCCTCTACGCCATTTCTCTGTTGCAGGGTGATGAAGTGCCAATCACTTTGACTTTTGCCACTTGCTACCTGTGCGCCGCTCTCCTCCAGGTAACATCCGCACAGCATCTCGCTCTTTGTACACAACGGGGTGGGGGGGTAAGGTACATATACTGTATTGATGGGATTTTCTGATACAGAATGCATTGGCGCGTGTATTCAAACTGACCTTAAATTGAGTACTGTTGGCGTATCGTTACACCCGGTTTACTACTGTTGATATCAGAATGATGTTTATGGCCCAACCTGATTGTGTCCCCAGGTGGCCATCTTGCTTTATGCAGCTGATCTCATCGTCCGCATGATGTGGCGGCGATCGCTGGACCCTGACAACTTCTCTATCCCTTACCTGACGGCCCTTGGGGATCTGCTGGGCACAGGCTTTCTGGCCCTGTGCTACCGCTGTGTGTCACTGGTTCACTCTCAGGAGCTCTAAATGTCATTTTTAGTTCCAAACTCCGATGTAGACGCGGTCTCTGTACCCCCCGGTTACTCTATACGCGCAGACGGCCAATAATCATTTCCTCGGGACTTTGATCAGGTGGAAAGACAGCACAGGTAACACATTTATCAGCTATCACCATGACAACCTCCCGTTCTTTTAAAAGTATCTTGCATTGTCAACCATTCCTTTGTCTTAACAAGAAACAAGTCAGGCGGAATGGTGGGACGCTCACCACGGCTACCACCCCTTTGTTTGTTTTTAGGTATTTTCAAGCCACGTTGCATGTGTGTGACCACATGACTGCACATCAATGGTGACTATGAAGCCCATCAATTCCGCCTGCACTGTGACAACATGCTGTGCACGGCCTCTCAATGCAGTTACTGTCCAAGGTGGGATTATACGTTCTTAATGTTGTTTATCCCTTGGTGAAACAGCTTTTTAGACCCAAGTAACCCTAAAAATTTTTTGATGCCATAAACCATGTCATGCTGTCAATAGCACACTTAAATGTTCCTTTTCAAACAGTAAGACTACAAAAAGCAAGAAAATTGGAAATATTTTTGGTTGACAGAATAAAAAAAAAAATCCCTTTTCTACCAATTGCACTCTATAAAGATCCATTCTACTGTTCATACTGGCATAATTAAACCGTGATTATTAGACATACACTTGAAATAGATCACATTGGTTGATGTTGTAATACAACATTGGTTTTAATTTGTAGTTGTAATCAGATCAGCTCATGATGCAATAAGGCATTGATGCACATTGAAGGTTTGGCTCTGAAAGGTTTAGTCATTTTTTTTCAGTATAAAAAAATGCATTTTTCACTTTTCCCTTCTCTTTTATATCCTCGTGTTCGTTTTATTCACCCAGGGATGCCGTATGGGGGAGAAAAGTTATAACAATTCAAAGGGCCCCTGACTGACAGTGGCCCGCAAAGATAGGTCATTAAAAAAAAAAAAAAATACAAGGGGGCTATGTAGTTTGTGAGGCGGCACCCCTGATTAGACTATGGACTTGGATTCCGGACAGATTAGGTTGATGCATTCTCGTACTTTTGTGTTAAAAATTAGCAAAAATTGCCTTCAAATCAAAATGAATGTGATCCTAACAACCATGTGATGTCAAATACCGCATTTCCTCAAATTCATGTGTTTTTCTTTTACTCCTCTTGATTATGGTCTACTTGTATAAAAACTATAACACTGTAGAAGGTACCTTGAATGAAAGCCTGGTGCTCTCTGCAGTTGATTGAATTAAATTCCCAGGCCACTCTGAGGAAATACAGTATTGTTTGTTATTTTTGCATTGCAATAATAGATGCAAAAATATTGCCCGCAAAACGGAAACACAAAAAAGAATGGTGTGCCATCAAAGTGTGTTTTTGTGGTTATATTTTAATTTTTAAAAATCGTAAGTGTGCTGAAAGTAATTTGGCACCCATTTCAAGTGAAATGTAATTTGCCGAGAAAAAAAAATACATTATATTTATATATCAAGGTTTGCACTTGTAGTTAACTTTAGTTCACCTACAGATTTTAAAGGCCAAGTAGATAAAAAGTGATTGTTTTGTCACCTGGAAATATAAAAGCACACAATTCTTTTAGGCGACATTGCAACATAGAGTACACTTGACTTTGCAAATGAAGACCACGGTTGTTGTTTAAAACAGCTAAACAGAAACAAAAAGCCTTCCTAGCACCTGTGCAAAGACTGCTATACCGTATTTGCATTCCGTGGCTACATTGCTATCCAGTGGTGCCGTTGCTAAAGGTGCATTTCATCGCGCCGTGTGGTGGAAGCCAACAAGGGAAGCTCTGACCCGAGCTGGGATTCACTGGAGCTCCCGCCACAGTCATGCACTTGTTTATTCAGCAAGGCTGCTCGGTGCGGAACAGGCAGCGATACAGGCGGTGGGAGGACAGGCTTTTACTGGAAGTCAGGCAGTGAGTGTCGGCTGAAATGGAAATGACTCAGATATACAGTAGGCCTATGTACTGTAAGACACTAAGAACAAGTCAGACGCAGTTAGAGCATGCGTGCATTCTGGACAAATACATTTGGACTTTTTTTTTGGCATCTGTTCATGTGCAAAGTCCATGCCTCTATACTGAAAATTCATTCAAGCACCCAAAGTCCTTTAAGAAAGGGTGGGACGACGTATTACTATTGCGGCCTTTTAATGTGAATTAATCTGTTCTCGTTTATGTTCTGTTAACACTAAATGAAGTGTTTTCTTCACATCATTTCAATTTTGTTGTACAAAAATTGCTTTTGTATCAAAGAGCCTGTTCCGAGACGCAAGTCCGCTTTGACATTTTAAAACAGGAAATGAGCGAGTGAGTGAAGTAGTACATTACATATCTGCAACTAAACGTGTCTCATGCTGGACTAAGTGAATGTTTGTACAAAATGATTTAGGAATCGTTCTCTGAATGTTCTGAACTCCTGTTTCCATGCCAGTGTTGTACTGAGAACGAAGTTTCCTTTAGAATGCAAACTAGTTGGGACTCCCTCAGCGGGCCCTGCTTCGAGATACTAACCTACAAAGAATTCCAAACAAATGACAGAATTCTAAACTGAATGAAAGGATTGATTATGCCCATGCGTAATGTTGGTTTTATTTGTGTGCATGCTTAATGCAGACTATTGAAAATGTGTAATTCCCACAACTGATTAATAACAATGAAATTTCTGCACAAAAAAATAAATACCTCATCCACCAACATGCATAATTAAAGGCCTTTTGGATATCACAGCTGCTTTGGAAACATTAACTTAGCTGGATTTACACCACAAGGTTCAAGTACACTTCAGAGAAAAATCCGGCCTCTTTGGAATGACAAAACACCAAATCAAATATGGATCAGATATCCGCCAATGCCCCCTTATTTCATTCATTCATTTTCTGTATCAACTATCCTCATTAGGGTCACGGGGATGCTGGAGCCTAACCCAGCTGACTTTGGGTGAGAGGCGGGGTACACCCTGGACTGGTCACCAGTCAATCGCAGACAAACATTCACACTCGCATGGATGGACACCGATGGACAATTTAGAGTTGCCAATGAAGCTAACATGCATGTTTTTGGAATGAGGGAGGAAACCAGAGTACCCGGAGAAAACCACGCACGCGAAAAACTTGCAAACTCCCCACTCCACTGGAGATTTGAACCCTGAACCTCCTGACTGTGAGGCCAACTTGCTACCCACTCATCCACCGTGCGGCCAATGACCCTTTAGTAAATAGCAAACAAATAGTAAAAGTAAGGTAAATAGTAAAACACATTTAAATAAGAACAGTAGTGGGCAGCAGTCAGTGGAGTAATGCTGAGGTTACTTTCATTAAAATCTTGTAAATAGACGGTTAAAAAAAAAAACAGGGGTCTCAAACTTGTGCCATGGAGGGCCGAGACCCTGCAGGTTTTCTTTCAGCCGGTCACTAAAGCAGGTGTTTTTAATGATCAGCACCTCCTGCAATTTGAGGGAAGGCGCTCATCAATTAATATCGCCTGCTGGAGAAACTGGGTAAAGAGAAAATCCACAGCATTTGGGACCCCTGATATAAAGCCATGAAATGGGAATTGGGTACTTAGACCAGGAGCATAATCCCAGCTCAAAGTTCACAATCAGTACCTCCATGCAGGAGGAGAACCTGCTCCTCATAAATAACTCGTGTTTGATCCCTGGTGGTGGTGGTCAGCAGAGGGAGGCATGTTTGCTCTAGTTGGAAAGTGATTTGGCTCGGTTTAGAACCATCAAGTAACTCTGCAGCAGAGGCTCGTGATCCAGCAGGGAGTCAATGGGGATGAAAAAGTGCAAATTCACTATTGCTCGCATCATTAAAAAGCCTAATCTAAGCTGGCATCAAGTTCTGAGATACTCCGGTGTGGAGTAGTTGAATAGCAAGAAGTCCATACGATAGAGATTGAAAAGTTTCTTCTGGTAGAAGGGACTAATGTGCTTAAAGAAGCGTGCCGCCATGTTGCCATCGGTCCTGGTGCTCTTACCAGACGTGGGGAACTGAAGCTCCACCCCTGCCAAGGAAAGCACGGCCTGGGCGTCTGGCTCCAGAGTCTCGTACTTGCCCACAATGTCGTAGTGAATGAGACACGGTTGGCAGAGGGAGTGAACTCTCTCCCAGTGTTCATTGAAAGGCTCCTCGCGTTGAGTCTGAGGGTCTACAAGGTACTGGACAAACTCCTGGAAGGAGACGTCGTTCCCTTTTTCCAGGGCTTCCGGGTCGGGCTTAGTCCGGTGGCGGCGGATGATCTTAGTTCCGTAGCGTTTGTGGAAAGCTGTGTTGTAGCTGCGCGTGAACTTGTTGCGGTAGGCTGACACCAGGCGCTCGAAAGGCTCCCTCACAAAGACAAACTTGAGGTAGGTGCGGAGGCGGCGGTTGATCTCCGGGACAGAGAACTCGGACAGGGCGTGCAGGTTGCCCGCTACGTGGGCCTGGTTGGCGGGGATGGCCAGGGGGTCAGTGTAGCGGCCGTCACTTGTGAGGACCATGAGGATGCGCTTCCAATTGGTGCAGGCGACCTGTAAATGAGAGCTTTTGCTTTGAGACACACAATAACATCCCATGGAGCCAAAAGCAAAAAATAGACAATGTATTTCAAATACAAAGCAACTTCAGGAGTGGATTTTAATCTTTTGTAGGACGCTGGTCATCAGATCTGTTCTGATTGATTATACCGACTACAACACCTACTGTACACAAGCTTTGTGTGCAGTTAAATGTCTTACTTGGATTACACCCTAGCAGAGTATCTGGGGGTCTTAAAAAGGCCTCAAATTTCCCTTCCTGTCTTTTGTACTTTTTTGTCAGATTGGATGTGGAATTGATGTTGCATTGTATTCATAAAAAGTCTCCCGAATTCCATGTGTATGTATGGATACGATTTTTTTTTACGTTCCAATTACATTTTAAGATTTTTTTTTTAAAATCTAAAAAATATTTCAGTTTGTTTAGTTGCAGTATCTCGAATGTAATTTGAGTCAATTGCGTAGCATTTAAAAAACGATCGGCATCAGCCTATCATCTGTCCTCGCTATGACGTTTGTCACTCGAGTGATACGCTGGAAAGCCAGTCTGACTTAGATGTACACTCCGACACTAGTGCTAGTTTGTTTACCCCACATTGTGCACCGCTTTTGCGCAGGCTGCGGGATGACTGCAGGGACATAAGAGACGGCCATTGCTCATAGCAGGCTAACTAGTTAGCCAACAATTTTTGTTCCAAACTTAAGTCTATCACACAAGTGGGAAAGAAGTAAAATGTCAACAGCATACCACTTCCACACACAATGAGAGGAGACTTTTTTTTCACGATGTCATGTCGGGCTGCAAGCTAAGGTACTGTACGAAATGTCTCATCAAGTAACATTACTGACTGCTTGTGCACAAAAGACCACATGACTTGTGTTTCAATATTTGTTTTTAATTGTATTTAATACATTTTGTTCAAACCATGATGTAGCGGGGGAAGACTACTTCATAAAGGTCATTGACACCAACCTTGGGTACGTAGCAGTAAATCAGACTGTGCTCGTCGTCCACTATGAGGTGTTTGAGATCCTCTGGAGAAAGCAGCCGACGCTTCTTGCTTTGACTCAGACAGGCTTGCTCCAACAGCTCTCTACGACCTTGGAGTGACCTCTGAGCAGCCAGCAGCTCAAGCTGCTTGTAGGACAAGGAAGGATGGTGGAGAGGGTAAGAATACTGAACATACACATACCGTAAGCAGTGTAGAAACGGTTGCATGAGTTCTCACCTGGTCTCCACTGTAGAGGGCCTGGAGGGGACTTCTGCTTTTGCCTGGTCTGTTGACTGCCCCAACACTGGCTTCTGCACAAATAAATACATTTAGAAACCACATAGATAAGTCAATGTACGTCACATTATGATGCTCAAGTCCTTGTAAATATCCTTCTGGGTCAACCCCTGCTATGGTCTCCATTTGTTCATTTTCCAAGAACTTGGTCCTGTTAATGATGACATAGCTAAAGTGTCCTCTTTTTCTCTTACACTCCATAATGTAAGAAAATATGCCCCAGTGGGTCCAACGCAGAACAACAGACTGGAAAGATCTGAACTAGTTGCTTTTTCCTCAAGCGCTTATTCCATTCTGCTGCTCCCCTTCCGCCGCCACCCCTCCCCCCTTCCAGGCCCGATGATAGTGAAAGAAGTTAATGGTGCTGAGCAAGAGAAGTGATTTGTTTTGCACATGTTGCCTGAACAATTTCGCTTCACAACTTTACACAAAGCTACAGAAGGACACAGGCGTCTCTCACTGAGCTTATGATAGGGGCTTAGAGAAAGAGTGTAGAGGAGGAACCTCTGTATTTTTGAGTGACACCTTTGAATTGGTTTGGCATTTATGCCTTGCTTCCATCAAGCGACATATTTAGGCTCAGTGTATACTTCATTTTGTTTCATTTGTAGGGCGTTTCTAAAAGTATCTGATCAAAATTGTTTGTCAGTACGCAGATCGCAGTTGTTGGAATTAAACACCCTTCTGTCCATTGATTGGTCGACTGTTCTTATTCAGTGTGGCTGTTTTGTATGAATGGGGACGACAACGTCAATATTCCGCCTTTGGAGGTATTTGACTTGGAACGGGGGCAGAAAAATGCCAAAAACTTCGATCTCAATCCCACTGACATACCTTCTGTAGAGGAAGCAGAGTCTGAGGATACGTACGTGGACAGTTCTATCACCGTGGTTGAGGTAATTGGGGTAATTAAAACACTCCAATGGCAAGGCTCCGGGGGTAGACGGGTTTTGCCCTGAATTCCTCAAGGCTCCGGATGTTGGGGGACTTTCTTGGTTGACACGCCTCTACAACATTGCATGGAAGTCGGGAACAGTACCTCTGGACCGTGGTCCTCATTTTTTAAAAGGGGTGACCGGAGGGTGTGTTCCAACTATAGGGGGATCACACTCCCCAGCCTCCCTGGAAAGTCAACTCCGGGGTGCTGAAGAGAAGGGTACGACTGTTTGTCGAACCTCGGTTACAGGAGTTGCAATGTGGTTTTCGTCCCGGTCGCGGAACACTGGACCAGCTCTACACCCACACTACTGGAGGGTATGTGGGAGTTTGCCCAAACGGTCTGCATGTGCTTTGTAGACTTGGAAAAGGCATTCAACCGTGTACCTCGTGGTGTCCTGTGGGGGGTGCTCCGGGAGTATGGGATTGATGGCCCGGTACTACGTGCCATTCAGTCCTTGTACAATCGAAGCAGGAGCCTGGTTCACATTGCCAGCAGTAAGTCGAGCTTGTTTCCGGTGAACGTTGGCCTCCGCCAAGGCTTCCCTTTGTCACCAAATCATAATCTGATCATAATCTTCATGGACAGAATTTCTAGGCACAGTCAAGGCGTTGAGGGAGTCCAGCTTGGTGACCTTAGGATCTTGTCTCTGCTATTTGTGGCGATGTGGTCCTTATGTCCTCATCACGCTGTGAACTTCAGCTTTTACTGGAACAGTTTGCAGCTGAGTGTGAAGCTTCTGGGATGAGGCTCAGCACCACCAAATCTAAGGCCATGATTCTCAGTCGGAAACGGGTGGACTGTACCCTCCGGGTTGGGAGTGAGGTCTTGCCTCAGGTGGAGGAGTTCAAGTATCTCAAGTCTTGTTCACGAGTGAGGGACGGTTGGAGCGTGAGGTCGCCAGACGGATCGGTGCAGCGTCAGCAGTAATGCGGGCGCTGTACCAGACCGTCGTGGTGAAGAGAGCTGAGCCTAGAGGCTCCCTGGTGAGGTGTTTCGGGCATGCCCAGCTGGGAGAAGGCCCCGGTGAAGACCTAGGACACGCTAGAGGGACTATGTGTCACAGCTGGCCTGAGAACGCCTTGGTGTCCTCCCGTTGTAGCTGGATGAGGTCGCCGGAGACCAGAAAGTCTGGACTTCCCTACTTAAACTGCTGCCCCCGCGACCCGGACACGTATAAGTGGAAGAAAATGGAATGGAATGGAATGTTTGATTGGCTTTTTCACCAATATGCTGATATTGACCAACTCTCAATTTCCGATTCCGGTATCAAGCGATGTGTGCAACATCAGATATTAATTATATGTTGTGAAGCTAATTGATACAGCATCTGCAATCAGCTTCGACGTGGTCGTAAACGGTATTGCATTGGGTAAGCAAATACTTGCGATTGAGCAAAACAAAAGCGTGGCTCAAAGAAAGAGTGCGGCATCGTGCACAATAGAAGTGCTGGTACACAGTGAGATACACCTCATGAATTTCCAATTGATGGCTTTCGCCCTGGGAATTATATTTTATTGCATAACCATCGCTTTTCAATCAATGCAATGTGCAAGTTTAATATCCGAAGGAGACACCACAGACACATTAGTCGGGTACAGTTGTTACTAGCCAAACACCTTTTTTTTTTTTAATACACGCTTCAGATGCAGTTTGATGAGGTCATTAGCATGACGGAAAACACGGGAGCCCATAGGCCTATATACAGCATTTTTAAAATCATTTTTCATCATAGGGGAAAAAAGCCATCACCGATATCTAACTTTATTACATTCTTATGCCAATACCAGATCAACAATATCAGTGGGCGGATATTATCCAACATTCCTAGTTACAATCCACAGTACTATTATGTCACATCTATTAACCACAGTTTTCTGTAGATGCCGACTGCATTGTCTGTCATCTACGAAAGCAAATAACGCCTACAGTTTATTTTCCTATTGGCATTCAAAGCTGCGGCTGTAGGCAGCTTTCGTTTTCAACACCTCCACTAGTTGGCAGTAGTTGCATGTGAGGTAGTCAGCATCAGCAACTTAAGCTGTTGGTTGTGCTTCTCAGCTGTTATTGTGAAACTCCTTCATGTTGTTTGAACTCATCAGCAATATTAATGCTGGCTGAGCAGTTTGCTCCACCATTACAACATAGCCAATCATAGCCAAATATAAAAAATATGTATATGGTTATAGACAATGAGTTTCCACAATCCAGAAATACCAGCTTTTTTCAACTGCTATTTGCTGTATTCGGAGCACTGAGCTGTGCGATTGAGTAAAAATGACTATTAGTAAAGTGACGTTTCATCAAGCACCCAGCAGTTCCAAGACTCTTGATATGACTGCTTGAGGAACTGAGACAGTAAATCACATGAAAATACTAAAAAAAATTAGCACACCAGTGAGTCAATGCACCATTACTGGAAAAAGGAGCATCCATGTTAGGGGGTGTAATGGTACACAAAATTCTGAGTTCGGTACATACCTCAGTACACAAGTCCGGGTTGTATATTTTGTAAAAAAAAAAAAAATAAGACTATTATTTTGGTTCATGGATTATCATTTATTTAAAACACAAACCCATAACAGTTTGATGTTCTTTTTCTGCATTGTTGGAATGAAAAAAACAGAAATATATAAAACAAAAAATTACATTTGAACTGAATGAAAACAGAAATATAAAAAAATTAAATCCTGCTCTTTTTTTTTTACACTTTTGAAGTGGAAAACAAATAATTCTGATTTTAAACAATTTTACTCAAATATAAAATGTGGTAAACACAAACTAGATACAACAGACAGCAACCCCTTTCAACGTTCAACTACAGTTTTTTTTTTGCCCTTTTTTGTGTGAAATACATTTATTTTAAACCTTTATTATATAAATTTGACATATACCTTTTTTATAATTTGACGCATGTTTTAAAGTAATACAAATACATGGGGAATGCATTGTTTAATAATATGTTTTAGTTAAATAAAAATTCATATCAGAATTTGAATATGTTATATATATTTAATATGTCCTGCATAAACAGGACTGCATAAAGCAGTGTAAATTCAGAGACCAGGGTTATGATAGCGCAGGTATATCAGACTTGCCACAATATTAAAACTACTTTGACAAACAAAAAAGTAGAGGTGAGCTATTTGTGTTTTATGTGACTGCCAACATTAGAATTGTACTTGATTTACAAAACACATCCCCACTAAAGAGCGTGCTCATTATGCTATTTTGTGGTTATTTGTCATTGTATAATGCTTTAATTGAACAATTATTAAAATACGTATAATGCTTTAATTGAACAATTATTAAAATACTAAGTTTACACAACTGCTTGTGCACCAGCAATCTGTTGAGACCTGTGTGATAGAATCATGATTTACATTCACCTTTATCAATCAGCAAGCTCGTCAGGCTCCCTTGCTGTGTTGTGAAACCCTACTTTAGCGGTTCTCAAACATTTGTTTATCATGCCCACCACCTATAAGATAGATATGCTTTCACGCCCCTGCAATTTGAAATACTACTGAGAAACTGATAATATCTACTTATTTATCTGTACTGTACAGGCTGAAATCAAAAGTGAAACCAAGAAAATGCAACGAAATGGAGAGGTGGGAAGCATACCAGCATAATCAAGAGTGAAATTGCATGTGAAGTATGGTAAATTTGTACATGTTGGCAGGTCTGCACTAACGTTAAAAGAACTCCCAACTTCACGCCTCCCCAGGAAGGACCGCCCCCCTATTTGAGGAAGCACTGCCCTACATAGTGGAACGATAGAATGTGAGATCAACAAGCGGATTGGTGAGGCCTACGCTTGATATGGACTCTCCTGGGCTCTCCTTTAGAGAAAAGGTGAGAAGCACTGTCAACCAGGACAAACTGAGTAGAACCTCTACTCCCCCGCCTTGAGAGGAACCAGATGAAGTGGCTCAGGTATCTGTTCACGATGCCTCCTGGACACCTGCCTGAGGAGTTCAGGGCACGATCGACTGGGGAGGCTGGGCCAGGTAGCTGGGGAGAGAGAAGTCTGTGCTTTCCTGCTTAGGCTACTGCCCCCACGACTTGACCTCAGAAAAGCGAAACAAGATGGATGTATGGATAAAGCTGAGGCGGAAATTCACCGGCATGTGCGCTGCTCCTTCACTCAGTTATCTCCACTGGGAAATAACCAGATATTTTAAATCGCTCAGCTCACAAAAACTAAATTAATAAAATACCCTACACCCAATAATACCACACGGGTTTGTGGCGAATCTAAAGTTGCAGTTGTTGAATGTGACATTTGCGGTTTTGTGCTCACTTAACGCTGCAAGTGGAGATTTATAAACGGTCTTAGCTTCTGTTGTATGGCTTTGCTTGACTCTCGTTGCTCTCTAAAGTAGTCAGCAGTTATTTTCCGTAGCAAAAAGGCAAGCGAGAAATGTTATGTGTCTGCTCAGGACAAAAGGGGGGTTTATAGCTGCTAAACAAGCCTAAAGGAGATTGAAGGGAGGGTCCACCAGATGTGTCTTTTTGTTAGCGGGGAGTGCCCACTACATCATTTCCAGGGCACTTCCTTAAGCGGTAATTGTTGCAAGATTTCGTTGAAGTGCCTTCTTGCACCTTTGTTTTCTTGCCTGTAGACCTATAAACAGCATTTTTGTAATCGGTTTTCATTATAGGGTAAAAACTTGATACATGTATCTGCCCATATTACATTTTTATGCCAGTATCGGACAGATCAGACATCTCTTATTTTTCCAGTGCATGGTCATGCCATCTACGAATGAGTTACTCAGTTAACACAACGGCGGTACTTTTGTAGACTATTTTAAGCTCAAACTCCAACTAGGTCATGAGCCAAAAGTTCCAATGGTGATCTAGCTGCATTAAGAGAGCCACAGGCAGACTCAGCATACCTTGCTAACCCGCTAAACTCGCTTTGCAGTACCCCCTACAGTGCAGCTGAGTGGGCTTTTTTTAAATAACAGGATGTGGCAGACACCTGTCTTTGCTGGGATTGTTTATCGATATCAATGATGTGGTGATGGTGTCTGGCTTAACTCAAAGTAAAGTGAACACAGTGGGGGGTAAAATGAAAGACCATCAGTGCAGGACTCTTGTGCCAAAATAAAATTGTAGATTATTTTATCCTATTATTGAACTTTTTACTTATTATTAAATCTTTAATGGCTTTGGTACCTCAGAAGGTGTAACGTCAGCGGGTTACAGGCAGAATTCTTTGACGCGGAAGTCTCAGGTGACATCACGGACGACTTGGGGCAATTTACGGTGCGTTCGTACTTGTCATGTTTGGTCTGTTTGCTCTCCTAGTACGCTTTGTTTGGTCACGTATGAATGCAATAATCCTAACCCTAGTGTGCACCAAACAAGTGGACCAAGACAGCTTGAGTGAACTTGAGCTCAAACACTATACAGAACAAATAGAAGGACCAGTGTTAAAATGATAACAAAAACCATGCACAAATGACAAATATAAATGTTGAAGACCTGTCTCTGATTCGCCCTCTGCCTCTGTGTATGATAACAGGTGTATTTCATAAAAATGTCATAATCTAAGCTGTAAAATATAGCAGAAAGTGAAAATAACCTACATCTTCAACCCAAAACTGCATTTTGGTTTGAAATATGAAATATTACGTCATGTTATGTCACAATAGATTACAAATCAAATCCTAAAGTTATGTACAATACATGTTCTTTATAGAGCTGCAACGATTAATCAATGAATCGATTATTTGGATAATTATAAGAAATAATAAATGAGCTATCAACGTTTTTGTCTCTTTTTGCTATCTTGCAGAGCAAACCACTGCAGAGATGTGTGCGCAGAGCATGTGTAAACATGCATACACACAAAACCTACTGGTAGAATGTTTGTCAACTTTTATTTTTTTGCTACTTCAATTTCGGCGAAAGCTTCCTCTTCGCTATGATTTTTGGAGGGAAAACGTCCATTCATGCATTCCTAAAGGGATTACTGCAAAAAAGGGAAAATTAAAAATGTATTTTTAAAAATCCGTTTATCGAAAAAATAATCGACCAATTCATCAATTATGAAAATAATTGTCAGTTGCAGCCCTAGTTCTTTACTATCTCACAATGGCCCAATTACAAAAATACATGTGAATGCTAGGTGAACTGCACCATGTATCTTTTTGAAAATGTTAGGTCCGGACCAGAGTCTGAACCACAAGTGTGAACACAGCCTTAGGGGCATGTTTTTCCAAAAGGTTGTGGTCCAAACCAGAATGATACAACCTTTCAACGTTCAAGATTCCACTGTAAGTTCCATTTGCAAATCCCCTTCCTGGCTGACTGTGGGAGCTTTTAAACTTTACAGACTACCCTGTGATTTTTATTGACGTCATTTTGACATTAATGGCCTCTTAATTAATAGTCCCCCCATCCCACGACTAAAAAGTATTAAGAGTGTTGTTGAATGTTCAGAATGGAAGTGATGGTAGTTCTTGAATGTTTCATTCGTACTGTCACTTTTACCTTGTTCCCTCCCTCCTTTCACTATAAACAGTCTGAGCATCTGTTCCTCTGTCCTTGTCTTCTCTCCTCATTTTAAATTGGTTTGTCATATAACTTTCTATCTTTCCGCCTCCTCTGGCACTACATTCCAGCCACAACATGCCATTCCTGTGTCTAATTTCCTGTACTGCTGCCCTGTACAGCTTGATACCATTTGAGTGGATAGTCTTGGTTTAATCAAGCTTAATAAATTGTCCTCACAAGTAGAGAACCACCTAATTGAGTAGTGCGTGTTCTGTTCTTGGTTCACAGAAAAGAATAAGGCTATATCCAAGACAAAATGCTCACCATTTCCAAAACGTTCTCTGTAAAGATGGGGCCAGTTCAGAAAGTATGTGCGTCCATATGAATGTAAGTCAAAGCAAGGATGTAAAACATATGCCAAACCTGTTAGTGGCGCTGTGACACTCTGAAAGCGGAAACACGAGACAGACCGACAACCAAACACCGGGCATGCGCAGTTGCGCAGAAGGCCTGTGAACAGAAAACATGGCGGGCAACTACGGGTGGCTGAACTAAATGGACGATGAACTGCAAGTGTTGCTTCGAGTCACACTGAATTATAAAACCAGAATAAAGTGATGTGCTGAGTCTTCCAGCATTTGTTGTTGTTCTTGGAAATTAAGATGTTGCTGCAATAGCGACAATAGGCTCACCAGCTTCAGCAGGGCAAACAACAATGCACCAGCGCCATTGTCGTTTGCGGTTTTAGCGCATGCGCGTTGGGACCCGGTTTCAAAAGCGTTCATTTAAGGCCTCTGAAAACGCGGGTTCGTGTAGCCCATGCACGGGTTTGATAGAGTAGTTGAGCGTTTAGGCCTCGGATTGTTTTTGTCTGGATGGGGCTAAAGAGTTTCAAGTTGAGTATGTTACATTTTCAGTTGAAGGAACCACATCATTTTAGGTGTCAAGTATTCCGTCACACCAGAAAACCACCACTTCCTCTCAGGACCCAGGAAGTGATGCAAGGCAGATGGTTGAAGCAGAGCAGCCCCAACACACCCACATTTACACACACAAAAAGGCCAGTGTTACAACACAGGGGTCTGTCAAGTGGTGTCGTAGCTCCCAAATAAACAAGGTTCCATTAGGCCAAGATATTATCAATGTTATAAAAAGGACAGCGCTACATTAAAACAATGGGTGGAGATGGAGCTTTTAGAAATCTCTAGTACATCACAAAATCAAATCTCAAATTAGCTTCCCCTGTTTAAACACTTCTTCCCCTCTGTGATCATGATTAAGAGCTGAGAACGTAGTGTGACATGAATTACGTAAACATTTACTTGGAGAGCTAAAAAGTTTGGAGCAACCAAACAGGGTATGTAACACAATGTTCCAAGCAATGTGACTCATTTGAGGAGATACATAAACAAAAGGCTATTAACGGTCTAATGTTAGGGTCAGGGAAGCATACCATGCTTGAGCATGGTTGCATTCAGGTTTATGACATTTGAGTGCTTGTACTTGTACTCAAAAGTGCAATTGAAACACTACAGTAGTTTAGCAAAATTATGCAATTTATCTTGAAACAGACTTCCAGGCCCCCTGAATTATGCACAAACATACTGAAGGAATACTTGGTTTGACATGCTACAAGTTGACTCAGGTTAAACATGATGGTAGCTCATCCGCCTTTGCCAGACACATGCAGTTGAATTACGCCTCATTACTAGCTACGCTTAATTGTATTATCTTGCCCCAACTTTTAGTTTATTATATCACTTCCACAGATTAGCGTGTACTTTGTTTTACTACATCATACTTCCTTTTCATAACTATTACCTCTTACCTATGACTGTACATAGGGATACATGTTTGCTTGCTTTATGGAAATGTACAAAGAATACAATACAAAGAATGCACGTCACGGTGTTGAACTTGCTGCTCCGCCTGAAATGCTACAACAATTTCCACATTTTCTGTCTATTTTTTAAATGTTGGTTTCCTTCTTTCGTCGCCTTGTCGCTTTCTCTCGCCTCTTCAATATTCCTGCGCCTTCTGCCACTTCCTTCTCCATATGCGTGTTGGTTGGTGACGTAAGCAATTCCTTCAGGCAGAAAAAAACTCCTTGATTTTTTGTAATCAAAGTACTCAAATTATTCAAGGAATCATTTCACGCCTGCCTTATAGCCTCCTGATCGCTACTGAACAATAATAACACACCTTTGTCTTATTCACTAGTCTTTTACATATTTTTCAAAACTTATCCCTTCAGTGGTCGCCGCAAAACCAGGAGCAAAATGATTGCCTCCATCTAACCCTGTCTTCTGCACTACCTTCATGTCTTTTACTACATCCATAAACCTTCTTTCGTCTTTCTCTAGGCCTCCTGACTGGCAGTTCAAAACTCAGCATCCTTCTACCAATATATTCACTCTCTCTCCTCTGGACATGTTTGAACCATCTCAGTCTGGCCTCTCTGACTTTATCTCCAAAACCTCTAGCATGAGCTGTCCCTCTGATGTACTCATTCCAAATCCTGTCCATCTTGGTCACACCCAAAGAGGTCACACCCTCAGCATCTTCATCTCTGCTACCCCATCCTGTCTTTTCCTCAGCGACACTGTCTCTAGACCAAACATCGCTGGTCTCACCACAGTTTTGTAAACGTTTCCCTTTTCATTTTAGCTGAAACTCTATCACACATCCAAACAGGATACTTCTAACTAATGTTAAGAGGGTTTTCGAGCTCTCTTTTCCTTGGTCCTATTGCTAGTCACACGCTGTGTTGCAAAGTATTTGTTTACAGAGTAGACATGTGACTATGGACTATAGCATAGCATCTGCTGTGCTTCATTTTCTAATAAGCAACTTTACAGGCATCGGTACATTGTTTCACCATGGTCTTGTTCAGAGGGTCATGGACATAAAGAACCACTGATGTGCTCAATTACACTCAGATGTGTTGTGTAAAAGAGTGTGCATTTTCCGAAGTAAATACGTGCTCAGTTTGGAAGACGACACTGTGTGTGTGTGTGTGTGTGTGTGTGTGTGTGTGTGTTTGTGTTCTTATGCCAACAGTAGGTTGGGCTAAAATTGGCATTGGTGAGCTGACTCACTCAGAGAAGGTCTTAATGTTTAAAGCTCCAAGGAGGAATCCATTACTGAGTGGTATTTGCTTCTGTGGAACATCAGTGAGAAACTTGTCTAGTCCCGACTTACACTTACAATGTTGACTTTTGGTTGATTTTTGGAGGCGCCGTTAGCAAATTAGCACATGGCAGTTGGTGGTTTTTTCATTCGCAAACAAAGTGGCATGACAGAAAAAAAATTGAGAACCCCTGCTAGGCCTGTCGCAATAATCAATAAATCCATTAATTGAACAATAAAATATTCAGTCATTTTGCTGGCCTCCATAAATTCACATGTGCATGTGTGTTTATTTCAGCCATTTAGCAAGCCTTTTAGGTTGGCTGCTGATTTTGTGCAAGCTGTGTATACATTAGGGACAAGAAGCACTCGTTAGTTAGCACATTTAGCCATAGTCCCAAAACACATTTTCAACACACTTCACTTTTCCAAGTAAGAGTGGCACTCCTGAGATTACCAATAGTGGTGGTAATAAAGAATAGGTTTCTTTAATAAAGCTATTATGATTGCATCTGCAATTTTTTATAAAAACTCTTGATATTCAAATATTAAGTATCTCTGTGAAATGCAATTGTATTGCTTTTGATATGATGATGTGCACACTTTATGCCATACAATTCATGAAAAATTTGTTTAAAAAATGATGTCAATAATATTGATTATAATCAATAATTTGTAGGACAATAATTGCTATTGTGACAGACCTAACAGCATTCATTTGTTTGTAGTCTTTTATTTTGCTACACTGGGAGTGCACATATCCGAAAACCAGAAATTATACGTTAATGCATACGTCCTCAGCCAAAGGAGGAACCTTTGTGACCTATTTTGAAATAGTTACAGTATTACAACTGCCACATTATATGTTGTGATATATAGTTATCCCAAGAGGCTGCAATGTATATCACAATATGGATTTAAGGCCATTCAGCCCATCCCTGGAACCAAGTGCGTGGGTTTAACATCAGACTCGTGGGAAACACTGACAGTCATTACATGTGGCGTTGTCTAGCAACCATGCTGTACATTTAATATGCAATTATCCAGCTTATATTGGTTTTGCAGGGTGTGCCATTGCTTTCATATGTATGTATGGCTGAAAAACCACATAATTTCCTGTTGCCATGGTGGACAACACATTGTAGAACAAAGTAAAAACAGTTTCCTGATAACGGTTTCAAAAGTTGATTTTTCCGGTCCTTAAAAACAGCATAACACTCCTCTCAAATAGAGAGGATTTTTGACGAGCATTTATGGCTGGGCAATATGACCTTAAACCAATATGACAATAAATTAGGTAATTTTACTTAAATACTGATAAATCGCAATAATTCCCTACATGCACAATTATTCCCCGACTACTGTATATCTTTGCCGTCTGAAAATAATGGCAGGAAATGCAAATTAACTGCTTTACGTTGGTTTGACCAACTGGCACGCATTAATTTGAATGAAACATTCAAGTATGAAAATCACTTTTAACCATTCAAGTATAAACATTCAAAATACCTTGCATGACTTGAACAATGTCATATCGAAGAGGAGAAAAATCTGTTTTGTAATCCGTTTTATTTTTTCTCAAATTCCATTTCTTTTTTTTCAAAATTCCGTTTTAATTTGTTTTAAATTGTGTTTTTTTTTTACTTTTTATGCTTATTTGATCACCATTTTGTCCGTTAGTGTATAAAATGACAGTTTAACTGCAAAAATCTTCGCATTTGCGCTGATGATGATGCGCTACTTCATTGGACAGCTGCGCCCAGTATTTCAAAAACAGCTGCAGCTTCACTCATTTTTCACTGCTACAAAACCCTCAAAAAACAATGGTCAATTGCGCCTGTGGTTTAAAAAATAAAAACACGATGCAATGGTAAGGGCTTTATGAATGTAAGCTATTTTTATGTCTATGACAAGATGTGCGACATGTTGAAAATGTGTTTTGACTATGGCTACAGAGAGTTAGCCCGTTTCACACACTGGTCAGCACTAAGTGAGCGGCCAACCTAAAACGCTCGGTTACGTGAACATAGGCCTGCTACCATACAGTATTTGGTAAAAGCTCCTTGAAAACACAGAGCACTTCTCGCCATAGAAGATCTTTGGTTTTGATTTTACAATACACTCCTGATCAAAATGCTAAGACCAGTTGAAGAATTTACTTTGCACTGTTAAGGTCCTAAGAAGAGCTTCAAAAGGCAAAAAGACGTCATCTTGTGGGAGTGAGAGGAAATAAAACAATTTATTAAACAACCATTAAAGTGAAAGACTGATAATCACCTGATCAAAAGTTTAAAACCACAGCCTTCAAAAGACAATATCGGATAAGAGGCAATACTTTAAAACAAATGATGCATGAGCCAAAATCAAATGAGCAAAAATGTGGATTCACTGTCACTTTCCTAGCGTTAAAATATTTGACTTTATTTCTGGTTGTACCATTTTATAAGGTAAACAAATGTATGGCAGAGCCATCCTTGACCTCAACTGAATGCATTTTGCAAAAGATCTACTGACCAAGGGCATTAATTTCGTAGACCAGGCACAAGCAAAGGTGCACTTCGCCATTGGGTGTTTTTTAGGTGCATTTTGCAATTTCGTGCCACGTGCAGCCTGGCAAAAGTACGCCTCCGTCCCTCCGACTGGCGCAAGTGACAGAGAGGGAGGAGAGAAGGCATGACTGGGTTTAACACAACCGGGTCAATTCGTCAATCAAATGAGCTCCTTTCCTCACCTTTAAATGTGCCGCTGGCTGGCTAAAGACAGCGGAAGACGGCAAAACTTCTCCCAGACGGAAAGTGATGTTTTGGTCCAGGAGGTCCAAGCTTGCAGTGGCCAAATGTATGGTCACACGAGCAGACCTCTACGGTCGGATGATACAAAAGTGGTGTTACGTTCCCTTTTTGGCTTCGACGCTGTGGCGACGACCCCGAGGATGCAGAGAGCTTGACGCCGCGGCAGATCAGAGGAAAGTTTTCTTCTAATGATATTTGCTGCAAACAGCGGCAGCGAGCAACACACACAAATGAACACAATCACAAAATAATGGAACCACAAAACACACCTGAACTAAATAGACGGGAAACAAATTAGCAACAGGTGCGACTAATCGAGAAAAGCAAAGCAGGCAGAGATGAACCAAGGAGCTCAGGAAGAACTATCAAAATAAGAGTACAAAACAGGAACTAAGGAAAAAAAGGGAACAAAAGCAACACTGTCACGCAGACAAACATACAGATTGAGAAAAGCGGCCCTGGAGGAGAATTACAAGGATCGTAAATCAGGTTTTCCCTGAAGTACTGAGAACCGTTGCCCTGTGTAAAAAACAGTTCAATGATGAAAGAAGAAGGCAAAACAAAAACTATCAGAGCACCGGAGGCACATGGTGGCCACCGGTAAGGTAAGCATTTTTTCCCCACTAATAAAGACACTAGTATTTAGTAACCTATATTTGTAATATGAATATGTAATATAATATGCATGTGTAATATGAAAAAACAAAAACTATGCATAACGGGGATGAAATCCGAGGCAGCTGTGTGTAGGACACATTGCCAACCTGGTGGTCTGGCCTTTGTCACTTGCCAGGCTGAATCAGCAAGCAACTCCCCCTGCTGCGCCGCCACACCCATCACAGCGCGCCTCGATTTACCAAATTACCAAATTGGCTGCACATGGTGTTACGCCGGATGAAATTACCACGGCGCAGCCTGCGCCAAGCTGCGCAACCCTCAAAATTAGAGCCCAAAGTGTTTACTGCTACACCCAGCTCTAGGGTTTAAAATTAGCAAAGGTACTACTGAACCGAATAGAATGTGACACGTCGATCAGACTCAAAGTCATCCCGTTTTGTGCAACAGTTCTGACATGACTGATGAGTTTATATTACCATTGCATAGAACTTGTATTTCTTTCCTGCGCGCCATCATCAGGGAGTTGGGTTCAGGAAGTCAGACAATGGTGCACACCCATAATACTCAACAAGCTTCCTGTCCAGTATTTGGGAGTAATGAGCAATGTCAAACAATAACACTGTGCTGCATACTTGAAGAGATTCTTCCCATTTCATATTTGCTGACAAGCTGTTTCTCTTCCTCGTGCACTAGTCAAACCGGTAGATGACTTCTTGTGTGTTGACATCTGTTATGAACTTCACTGAGGCCTGAAGTGGCTACTGGCAAGTCTGTGGTGCAGACGAGCCCGGACAAGACAAAACCAGTACATCTGGAGGTGTACTGCTGCCCTTGCGGCTATTCAGGTGTGGTTTGCCATGTGTGATAAATGTTAAATGTGGCATTACACCACGTACTGGCATTTGGGCCTCATGATTTAATTTCTTACTAGTTAACATTCTTCCATGGCTGACATGCTGTTCTTATTTGGCCTCTAACTGAATCAACAGCGCCTCTTCTGCACACAATTTGGATCAACTGCTTAAGAACCACGACTACTCAACAGCTGATTACACAAAATCTACCAAATTCTTCCTCACAATCAATGAAGTAATCCATTATCATGTCCATCCACGGAAAAGAGTATAGCAAGCGGACTTGCAATGTGATTGGATGCTGACGACATCGCTTAGGCAGTGCTAAGACACTATTGTTGCATCAGTAACTGGAGACCTACCTTGACTACTTCAATAAAGTCCGATATTTTAGAACTGTTAAGACAATTGGATGCATTATGTTAAGTACACACAGTTTACATTTCCACATTTCTTACTACACATTACAGTACTGGTTTGGCAATCCAATAGATTTGGTCAAAGTCCATGATATCGTGCCCCGCTCTTTTTGACGCTGCAGACTAATATTCCCCTTAAACTGATTTCAAAACACATGCGTGTTCAGCATGTTAGTCATCCTTGTACTTCTGACTTCTGTGATCGTGTATAATTGCTCAGACTGATGTTGAGAGTGCCGGGCTAGCGAGCGATTAATGCTATACGCAAACTGGTTGCACTCTGCGCACCCGTAGGCGGCACACCGATCTGGAAATGCAACTTTTTATTTCCTTTATTTCTTCAATGCCACTTTGATCGCCATCTTAACATAATACATTCGCACAATTAGGGCATCAAATCATCAAACATTTCAGTAAGTATTCTTTTTTAGTGGAAAAACATTTTTCCTTGGGGCCGCACGGTGGAGGAGTGTGTAGCATGTTGGCCTTACAGTCAGGAGGTTCAGGGTTGGAATCTCCGTTGGGCATCTCTGTCGGGTTTGCATGTTCTCCCCGCGCGTGTGTGGGTTTTCTCCGGGAACGTCGATTTCCTCCCACATTCCAAAAACATGTTAGCTTAATTGGCGACTCTAAATTGTCCATTAGAGTGTGAATGAGTGTAAATGGTTGATTGACTGGCGACCAGTCCAGGGTGTACCCCACCTCCCGCCCGAAGCCAGATGGGATAGGCTCCAGCATACCCGCGACTCTATTGAGGATAAGCGGTATAGAGGATGGATGGAACATTTTTTCTTGCTTAAAGAGCAATTCTAAATACGCGAGAAAATGAAACATTTCACTAAATAATGAACGATTCATTTTATAGATCAACTCACATTGTGCATAGGAACTAACCGTATTTTCTTGGGTCTGATTGACTACTCGGTGGTGCTTACCCATCCCAGACGAGTGAGTGAAAAATGACAAATGAGCCACGCAGACTTTGGGCACCCCTACTTTTGTGTCTCTCCATTGGGGTCGGGCTACTGGCGTCGGCTACAACTCTTTTTGGCTTGTTGGTGGGGGGCGTTACAACAGCGTCTTTTGGAGGTGCACATCTACCTGTGTTATATTTGTGCCTTCATTTTCAGGTCGCAAATGCAGATTTCGAGCAACGAAAACATGCAAAAACTACTGTGTCGTGGGCAGGAACATCGCTGCTCTCTGTTACTCCCTCTCTAAATAAACCTTGAATGACATCACCATACCTTCGTAATAAACCGCCTCACATGACAGTAGTCATAATTAGGATAAAGCTAGCATTATGTTAGATCAGTCTTGGATCTTCTGCTCCATTCGGGAGGCGATAACGCGACAAGATGTGCTGTTGTGGTATGTATGTGCCGTGTGGATGGAGAACTCAATTTATTGGCCCCACAACATCTCCCAAGATCTGCTCTCCTCTCTTCTTGCCACTCCATTTTTTACATACATATATAAAGAAAAAAAATATTTTAGCAGTAATCCATGCTGTACTTCTTCACTCTTTCTCTTTTAGGATTAGGAGAGAAGTCTACTTGTCCCCCAGGGTACCGATATCTGCCCCCCCAAAGTCCATAAGTGGGCTAAATCCAGTAAACAAAAGGAGAAGGGCGGTTGGAGGAGAGGAATGCAGGGGGTCTCTTGGATTGAGAGGGATTTCAAAACATTCCCATTTCCACAGTGCACGTATTCATACTCTCTGGCTCCCATCTCCGAGGCAGAAATATGGTTCATAAGTCATACTATTTACGGTGACATCAGCCAAGGTTTGCAATGCTAAACATAAATCTTGACATAATTTACGATTGTGTGGCCTTGATGGAGGTCTGATNCCAGCTTCAGCAGGGCAAACAACAATGCACCAGCGCCATTGTTGTTTGCGGTTTTAGCGCATGCGCGTTGGGACCCGGTTTCAAAAGCGTTCATTTAAGGCCTCTGAAAACGCGGGTTCGTGTAGCCCATGCACGGGTTTGATAGAGTAGTTGAGCGTTTAGGCCTCGGATTGTTTTTGTCTGGATGGGGCTAAAGAGTTTCAAGTTGAGTATGTTACATTTTCAGTTGAAGGAACCACATCATTTTTGGTGTCACGTATTCCGTCACACCAGAAAACCACCACTTCCTCTCAGGACCCAGGAAGTGATGCAAGGCAGATGGTTGAAGCAGAGCAGCCCCAACACACCCACATTTACACACACAAAAAGGCCAGTGTTACAACACAGGGGTCTGTCAAGTGGTGTCGTAGCTCCCAAATAAACAAGGTTCCATTAGGCCAAGATATTATCAATGTTATAAAAAGGACAGCGCTACATTAAAACAATGGGTGGAGATGGAGCTTTTAGAAATCTCTAGTACATCACAAAATCAAATCTCAAATTAGCTTCCCCTGTTTAAACACTTCTTCCCCTCTGTGATCATGATTAAGAGCTGAGAACGTAGTGTGACATGAATTACGTAAACATTTACTTGGAGAGCTAAAAAGTTTGGAGCAACCAAACAGGGTATGTAACACAATGTTCCAAGCAATGTGACTCATTTGAGGAGATACATAAACACCAGGCTATTAACGGTCAGGGAAGCATACCATGCTTGAGCATGGTTGCATTCAGGTTTATGACATTTGAGTGCTTGTACTTGTACTCAAAAGTGCAATTGAAACACTACAGTAGTTTAGCAAAATTATGCAATTTATCTTGAAACAGACTTCCAGGCCCCCTGAATTATGCACAAACATACTGAAGGAATACTTGGTTTGACATGCTACAAGTTGACTCAGGTTAAACATGATGGTAGCTCATCCGCCTTTGCCAGACACATGCAGTTGAATTACGCCTCATTACTAGCTACGCTTAATTGTATTATCTTGCCCCAACTTTTAGTTTATTATATCACTTCCACAGATTAGCGTGTACTTTGTTTTACTACATCATACTTCCTTTTCATAACTATTACCTCTTACCTATGACTGTACATAGGGATACATGTTTGCTTGCTTTATGGAAATGTACAAAGAATACAATACAAAGAATGCACGTCACGGTGTTGAACTTGCTGCTCCGCCTGAAATGCTACAACAATTTCCACATTTTCTGTCTATTTTTTAAATGTTGGTTTCCTTCTTTCGTCGCCTTGTCGCTTTCTCTCGCCTCTTCAATCTTCCTGCGCCTTCTGCCACTTCCTTCTCCATATGCGTGTTGGTTGGTGACGTAAGCGATTCCTTCAGGCAGAAAAAACTCCTTGATTATTTTTGTAATCAAGGTACTCAAATTATTCAAGGAATCATTTCACGCCTGCCTTATAGCCTCCTGATCGCTACTGAACAATAATAACACACCTTTGTCTTATTCACTAGTCTTTTACATATTTTTCAAAACTTATCCCTTCAGTGGTCGCCGCAAAACCAGGAGCAAAATGATTGCCTCCATCTAACCCTGTCTTCTGCACTACCTTCATGTCTTTTACTACATCCATAAACCTTCTTTCGTCTTTCTCTAGGCCTCCTGACTGGCAGTTCAAAACTCAGCATCCTTCTACCAATATATTCACTCTCTCTCCTCTGGACATGTTTGAACCATCTCAGTCTGGCCTCTCTGACTTTATCTCCAAAACCTCTAGCATGAGCTGTCCCTCTGATGTACTCATTCCAAATCCTGTCCATCTTGGTCACACCCAAAGAGGTCACACCCTCAGCATCTTCATCTCTGCTACCCCATCCTGTCTTTTCCTCAGCGACACTGTCTCTAGACCAAACATCGCTGGTCTCACCACAGTTTTGTAAACGTTTCCCTTTTCATTTTAGCTGAAACTCTATCACACATCCAAACAGGATACTTCTAACTAATGTTAAGAGGGTTTTCGAGCTCTCTTTTCCTTGGTCCTATTGCTAGTCACACGCTGTGTTGCAAAGTATTTGTTTACAGAGTAGACATGTGACTATGGACTATAGCACAGCATCTGCTGTGCTTCATTTTCTAATAAGCAACTTTACAGGCATCGGTACATTGTTTCACCATGGTCTTGTTCAGAGGGTCATGGACATAAAGAACCACTGATGTGCTCAATTACACTCAGATGTGTTGTGTAAAAGAGTGTGCATTTTCCGAAGTAAATACGTGCTCAGTTTGGAAGACGACACTGTGTGTGTGTGTGTGTGTGTGTGTGTGTGTGTGTGTTTGTGTTCTTATGCCAACAGTAGGTTGGGCTAAAATTGGCATTGGTGAGCTGACTCACTCAGAGAAGGTCTTAATGTTTAAAGCTCCAAGGAGGAATCCATTACTGAGTGGTATTTGCTTCTGTGGAACATCAGTGAGAAACTTGTCTAGTCCCGACTTACACTTACAATGTTGACTTTTGGTTGATTTTTGGAGGCGCCGTTAGCAAATTAGCACATGGCAGTTGGTGGTTTTTTCATTCGCAAACAAAGTGGCATGACAGAAAAAAAATTGAGAACCCCTGCTAGGCCTGTCGCAATAATCAATAAATCCATTAATTGAACAATAAAATATTCAGTCATTTTGCTGGCCTCCATAAATTCACATGTGCATGTGTGTTTATTTCAGCCATTTAGCAAGCCTTTTAGGTTGGCTGCTGATTTTGTGCAAGCTGTGTATACATTAGGGACAAGAAGCACTCGTTAGTTAGCACATTTAGCCATAGTCCCAAAACACATTTTCAACACACTTCACTTTTCCAAGTAAGAGTGGCACTCCTGAGATTACCAATAGTGGTGGTAATAAAGAATAGGTTTCTTTAATAAAGCTATTATGATTGCATCTGCAATTTTTTATAAAAACTCTTGATATTCAAATATTAAGTATCTCTGTGAAATGCAATTGTATTGCTTTTGATATGATGATGTGCACACTTTATGCCATACAATTCATGAAAAATTTGTTTAAAAAATGATGTCAATAATATTGATTATAATCAATAATTTGTAGGACAATTATTGCTATTGTGACAGACCTAACAGCATTCATTTGTTTGTAGTCTTTTATTTTGCTACACTGGGAGTGCACATATCCGAAAACCAGAAATTATACGGTAATGCATACGTCCTCAGCCAAAGGAGGAACCTTTGTGACCTATTTTGAAATAGTTACAGTATTACAACTGCCACATTATATGTTGTGATATATAGTTATCCCAAGAGGCTGCAATGTATATCACAATATGGATTTAAGGCCATTCAGCCCATCCCTGGAACCAAGTGCGTGGGTTTAACATCAGACTCGTGGGAAACACTGACAGTCATTACATGTGGCGTTGTCTAGCAACCATGCTGTACATTTAATATGCAATTATCCAGCTTATATTGGTTTTGCAGGGTGTGCCATTGCTTTCATATGTATGTATGGCTGAAAAACCACATAATTTCCTGTTGCCATGGTGGACAACACATTGTAGAACAAAGTAAAAACAGTTTCCTGATAACGGTTTCAAAAGTTGATTTTTCCGGTCCTTAAAAACAGCATAACACTCCTCTCAAATAGAGAGGATTTTTGACGAGCATTTATGGCTGGGCAATATGACCTTAAACCAATATGACAATAAATTAGGTAATTTTACTTAAATACTGATAAATCGCAATAATTCCCTACATGCACAATTATTCCCCGACTACTGTATATCTTTGCCGTCTGAAAATAATGGCAGGAAATGCAAATTAACTGCTTTACGTTGGTTTGACCAACTGGCACGCATTAATTTGAATGAAACATTCAAGTATGAAAATCACTTTTAACCATTCAAGTATAAACATTCAAAATACCTTGCATGACTTGAACAATGTCATATCGAAGAGGAGAAAAATCTGTTTTGTAATCCGTTTTATTTTTTCTCAAATTCCATTTCTTTTTTTTCAAAATTCCGTTTTAATTTGTTTTAAATTGTGTTTTTTTTTTACTTTTTATGCTTATTTGATCACCATTTTGTCCGTTAGTGTATAAAATGACAGTTTAACTGCAAAAATCTTCGCATTTGCGCTGATGATGATGCGCTACTTCATTGGACAGCTGCGCCCAGTATTTCAAAAACAGCTGCAGCTTCACTCATTTTTCACTGCTACAAAACCCTCAAAAAACAATGGTCAATTGCGCCTGTGGTTTAAAAAATAAAAACACGATGCAATGGTAAGGGCTTTATGAATGTAAGCTATTTTTATGTCTATGACAAGATGTGCGACATGTTGAAAATGTGTTTTGACTATGGCTACAGAGAGTTAGCCCGTTTCACACACTGGTCAGCACTAAGTGAGCGGCCAACCTAAAACGCTCGGTTACGTGAACATAGGCCTGCTACCATACAGTATTTGGTAAAAGCTCCTTGAAAACACAGAGCACTTCTCGCCATAGAAGATCTTTGGTTTTGATTTTACAATACACTCCTGATCAAAATGCTAAGACCAGTTGAAGAATTTACTTTGCACTGTTAAGGTCCTAAGAAGAGCTTCAAAATGCAAAAAGACGACATCTTGTGGGAGTGAGGAAATAAAACTACTAATTTATTAAACAACCATTAAAGTGAAAGACTGATAATCACCTGATCAAAGTTTAAAACCACAGCCTTTAAAAGACAATATCGGATAAGAGGCAATACTTTAAAACACAAATTATGCATGAGCCAAAATCAAATGAGCAAAAATGTGGATTCACTGTCACTTTCCTAGCGTTAAAATATTTGACTTTATTTCTGGTTGTACCATTTTATAAGGTAAACAAATGTATGGCAGAGCCATCCTTGACCTCAACTGAATGCATTTTGCAAAAGATCTACTGACCAAGGGCATTAATTTCGTAGACCAGGCACAAGCAAAGGTGCACTTCGCCATTGGGTGTGTTTTAGGTGCATTTTGCAATTTCGTGCCACGTGCAGCCTGGCAAAAGTACGCCTCCGTCCCTCCGACTGGCGCAAGTGACAGAGAGGGAGGAGAGAAGGCATGACTGGGTTTAACACAACCGGGTCAATTCGTCAATCAAATGAGCTCCTTTCCTCACCTTTAAATGTGCCGCTGGCTGGCTAAAGACAGCGGAAGACGGCAAAACTTCTCCCAGACGGAAAGTGATGTTTTGGTCCAGGAGGTCCAAGCTTGCAGTGGCCAAATGTATGGTCACACGAGCAGACCTCTACGGTCGGATGATACAAAAGTGGTGTTACGTTCCCTTTTTGGCTTCGACGCTGTGGCGACGACCCCGAGGATGCAGAGAGCTTGACGCCGCGGCAGATCAGAGGAAAGTTTTCTTCTAATGATATTTGCTGCAAACAGCGGCAGCGAGCAACACACACAAATGAACACAATCACAAAATAATGGAACCACAAAACACACCTGAACTAAATAGACGGGAAACAAATTAGCAACAGGTGCGACTAATCGAGAAAAGCAAAGCAGGCAGAGATGAACCAAGGAGCTCAGGAAGAACTATCAAAATAAGAGTACAAAACAGGAACTAAGGAAAAAAAGGGAACAAAAGCAACACTGTCACGCAGACAAACATACAGATTGAGAAAAGCGGCCCTGGAGGAGAATTACAAGGATCGTAAATCAGGTTTTCCCTGAAGTACTGAGAACCGTTGCCCTGTGTAAAAAACAGTTCAATGATGAAAGAAGAAGGCAAAACAAAAACTATCAGAGCACCGGAGGCACATGGTGGCCACCGGTAAGGTAAGCATTTTTTCCCCACTAATAAAGACACTAGTATTTAGTAACCTATATTTGTAATATGAATATGTAATATAATATGCATGTGTAATATGAAAAAACAAAAACTATGCATAACGGGGATGAAATCCGAGGCAGCTGTGTGTAGGACACATTGCCAACCTGGTGGTCTGGCCTTTGTCACTTGCCAGGCTGAATCAGCAAGCAACTCCCCCTGCTGCGCCGCCACACCCATCACAGCGCGCCTCGATTTACCAAATTACCAAATTGGCTGCACATGGTGTTACGCCGGATGAAATTACCACGGCGCAGCCTGCGCCAAGCTGCGCAACCCTCAAAATTAGAGCCCAAAGTGTTTACTGCTACACCCAGCTCTAGGGTTTAAAATTAGCAAAGGTACTACTGAACCGAATAGAATGTGACACGTCGATCAGACTCAAAGTCATCCCGTTTTGTGCAACAGTTCTGACATGACTGATGAGTTTATATTACCATTGCATAGAACTTGTATTTCTTTCCTGCGCGCCATCATCAGGGAGTTGGGTTCAGGAAGTCAGACAATGGTGCACACCCATAATACTCAACAAGCTTCCTGTCCAGTATTTGGGAGTAATGAGCAATGTCAAACAATAACACTGTGCTGCATACTTGAAGAGATTCTTCCCATTTCATATTTGCTGACAAGCTGTTTCTCTTCCTCGTGCACTAGTCAAACCGGTAGATGACTTCTTGTGTGTTGACATCTGTTATGAACTTCACTGAGGCCTGAAGTGGCTACTGGCAAGTCTGTGGTGCAGACGAGCCCGGACAAGACAAAACCAGTACATCTGGAGGTGTACTGCTGCCCTTGCGGCTATTCAGGTGTGGTTTGCCATGTGTGATAAATGTTAAATGTGGCATTACACCACGTACTGGCATTTGGGCCTCATGATTTAATTTCTTACTAGTTAACATTCTTCCATGGCTGACATGCTGTTCTTATTTGGCCTCTAACTGAATCAACAGCGCCTCTTCTGCACACAATTTGGATCAACTGCTTAAGAACCACGACTACTCAACAGCTGATTACACAAAATCTACCAAATTCTTCCTCACAATCAATGAAGTAATCCATTATCATGTCCATCCACGGAAAAGAGTATAGCAAGCGGACTTGCAATGTGATTGGATGCTGACGACATCGCTTAGGCAGTGCTAAGACACTATTGTTGCATCAGTAACTGGAGACCTACCTTGACTACTTCAATAAAGTCCGATATTTTAGAACTGTTAAGACAATTGGATGCATTATGTTAAGTACACACAGTTTACATTTCCACATTTCTTACTACACATTACAGTACTGGTTTGGCAATCCAATAGATTTGGTCAAAGTCCATGATATCGTGCCCCGCTCTTTTTGACGCTGCAGACTAATATTCCCCTTAAACTGATTTCAAAACACATGCGTGTTCAGCATGTTAGTCATCCTTGTACTTCTGACTTCTGTGATCGTGTATAATTGCTCAGACTGATGTTGAGAGTGCCGGGCTAGCGAGCGATTAATGCTATACGCAAACTGGTTGCACTCTGCGCACCCGTAGGCGGCACACCGATCTGGAAATGCAACTTTTTATTTCCTTTATTTCTTCAATGCCACTTTGATCGCCATCTTAACATAATACATTCGCACAATTAGGGCATCAAATCATCAAACATTTCAGTAAGTATTCTTTTTTAGTGGAAAAACATTTTTCCTTGGGGCCGCACGGTGGAGGAGTGTGTAGCATGTTGGCCTTACAGTCAGGAGGTTCAGGGTTGGAATCTCCGTTGGGCATCTCTGTCGGGTTTGCATGTTCTCCCCGCGCGTGTGTGGGTTTTCTCCGGGAACGTCGATTTCCTCCCACATTCCAAAAACATGTTAGCTTAATTGGCGACTCTAAATTGTCCATTAGAGTGTGAATGAGTGTAAATGGTTGATTGACTGGCGACCAGTCCAGGGTGTACCCCACCTCCCGCCCGAAGCCAGATGGGATAGGCTCCAGCATACCCGCGACTCTATTGAGGATAAGCGGTATAGAGGATGGATGGAACATTTTTTCTTGCTTAAAGAGCAATTCTAAATACGCGAGAAAATGAAACATTTCACTAAATAATGAACGATTCATTTTATAGATCAACTCACATTGTGCATAGGAACTAACCGTATTTTCTTGGGTCTGATTGACTACTCGGTGGTGCTTACCCATCCCAGACGAGTGAGTGAAAAATGACAAATGAGCCACGCAGACTTTGGGCACCCCTACTTTTGTGTCTCTCCATTGGGGTCGGGCTACTGGCGTCGGCTACAACTCTTTTTGGCTTGTTGGTGGGGGGCGTTACAACAGCGTCTTTTGGAGGTGCACATCTACCTGTGTTATATTTGTGCCTTCATTTTCAGGTCGCAAATGCAGATTTCGAGCAACATAAACATGCAATAACCACTGTGTCGTGGGCAGGAACATCGCTGCTCCCTGTTACTCTCTCTCTAAATAAACCTTGAATGACATCACCATACCTTCGTAATAAACCGCCTCACATGACAGTAGTCATAATTAGCATAAAGCTAGCATTATGTTAGATCAGTCTTAGATCTTCTGCTCCATTCGGGAGGCGATAACGCGACAAGATGTGCTGTTGTGGTATGTATGTGCCGTGTGGATGGAGAACTCAATTTATTGGCCCCACAACATCTCCCAAGATCTGTTCTCCTCTCTCCTTGCCACTCCATTTTTTACATACGTATATAAAGAAAAAAATATTTTAGCAGTAATCCATGCTGTACTTCTTCACTCTTTCTCTTTTAGGATTAGGAGAGAAGTCTACTTGTCCCCCAGGGTACCGATATCTGCCCCCCCAAAGTCCATAAGTGGGCTAAATCCAGTAAACAAAAGGAGAAGGGCGGTTGGAGGAGAGGAATGCAGGGGGTCTCTTGGATTGAGAGGGATTTCAAAACATTCCCATTTCCACAGTGCACGTATTCATACTCTCTGGCTCCCATCTCCGAGGCAGAAATATGGTTCATAAGTCATACTATTTACGGTGACATCAGCCAAGGTTTGCAATGCTAAACATAAATCTTGACATAATTTACGATTGTGTGGCCTTGATGGAGGTCTGATTACTACTCAGTCCAATTATAAGAAGCAATATTTGGAAGTATCCGTAGGTATTATGGACTGTGCAACCACGTGAACTAAATAGCACAAATTCAGTTGAAAGAAAAATGCACTTTTACATGAATAGCGTGTGTGTTGACCGGCGACCAGTCCAGGGTGTACACCGCCTGCTGGCCCAAGTCAGCTGGGATAGGCTCCAGCATACCCTAATGAGGATAAGCGGCATAGAAAGAGGATGGATGGAGTGTGTGCCATGCGGGTATGTAGTCATTTAAAGCCACTTCATTGCATGGAAATAGAGTAAAAAAAACCAGGACGTGTTAGAATACGCATGTCAGATGATACACTTCATATGTATATGTAATAATAATTCAGCCCCTTTCTATGAAGCAACTTTTTATGTTCCCCACTGCAGAAGTTAATGGTGTAGCTTAAACTTTAATTGTAATTCCAGGACAGTCACGTGGGCTTCTACCTACACTGGAGACGAAATAAAACATCATATTCTCGTTGCAACCGTCACTTACCGGCCTTGTTGATACTCTGGTAGTAAAGCACCAGGACCACGAGTGAGCCGAGGCACGTCGCCAGAAGCAGGCGTCCTCCTCGGGGCATCCTCATGGTGACGCCCCGCCGGCCGGCTCTGCTGCTGCTGCTGCTGCTGCTGCTGGTGCTGCTGGTGGTGCTGGCGGCGGAGCTCCCGGCCATGCGACCCCTCGCCGCCGTCCTTCTCCGGCACGGCTCATACACTCGCCGTGGAGGACCGGGGAGGCTGTCCGTGGATGACACGGGCCGGCGAGTGTCGGTAAGCGGCCATCCGGGGTACGCGTGGGCTGCGCTTTTTAACCGTTACGACTCCGCCGTGAGACATGGGTGACTCCCTGCCGGAGTGTGCTTTGGGAAGACGTCAAGTCGCCTACGCCGAGCGGAAAAGTCGCCCCGTCACAAATACAACTACGAAGCGTCCACTTTGCCCCACTTTTACCGACTTCTTCAAACACCAAACATGGACGGGGTTGGGAGAGATGACGTCACACAGACCCCCCCCCCCCTTTTCCCCCCCAGCAGCTCGTGTATTACTTTATAATTATGACGCTCCAAAGTCTATCCATATGCTCGTCTATTGCTTTATTATTGCGTATTTCCTCACAAAGCTTTTTCATAAGCAACTAATAGAAGTAATCCATTCTTGGGTCAAAGGGTCGTCGTCATAAAACTTACAGGCCTTTTTTAAAAGTAGCATCTTTAGTGTAAGATACTCATCACCTGCTAAACAGAATTTATTTTACCTTAGTGGGGGGGGTTATATATCGTTATAAAAAATCATCAAAATCATTTTATCTCCAAAAGGGAGGCGCTGCAAAAATAGTTGTTTGTTGTTATGACTGCAGCAAGAAGACGGAGGGGGAAGTATGCATGCAGTGTGAGCGTGCGTGTGTATGCGTGCATGTGTGCATGCAGAGTACTACCCCAAAAATTACAATATCAAGTAAAAGTTGTTTTATTTACCATGAAAGATGAAAACGACAAATTTTATTGGGCCGTTTCACGCAAATTGACATATCTCAAGCAGTTCCTTGTTGTAACTTTGCTGATTAAGATTTCCAGGTATAAAAAAATCACAAAGTCTGCAAGACCTGATCTGCAAAATCCAAAGAAAAAAACTTGAACTTTATTCATTCTCTATACCGCTTATCCTCATTAGGGTCACGGGGATGCTGGAGCCTATCCCAGCAGACTTTGGGCGAGAGGCGGGGTACACCCTGGACTGGTCGCCAGCCAATCGCAGGGCACATATAGACAAACAAACATTCACATTCATACCTATGGACAATTTAGAGCGGCCAATGAAGCTAACATGCATGTTTTTGGAATGTGGGAGGAAAGCGGAGTACCCGGAGAAAACCCACACACACGCACGGGGAGAACATGCAAACTCCACACAGAGATGCCCAACGGAGATTTGAACCCTGGTCTTCCAGATCTCCTGACTGTGTGGCCAATGTGCTAACCACTCATCCACCATGCAGCCCGAACTATATCGATATGCATATTATTTGATTATATAATATGTTAAATTGGCCGCACGGTGGCTTAATGGGTAGCATGTTGGCCTCACAGTCAGGAGGTTCTGGGTTCGAATCTCCGTTGGGCATCTCTGTGTGGAGTTTGCATGTTCTCCCCGTGCGTGTGTGGGTTTTCTCCGGGTACTCCGGTTTTGTCCCGCATTCCAAAAACATGCATGTTAGCCATTGGCCACTCTAAATTGTCCTTAGGTGTGAATGTGAGTTTGAGTGGGTGTGTCTTTGTTTGTCTATATGTGCCCTGCGATTGACTGGCGACTAGTCCAGGGTGTACCCCGCCTCCCGCCCAAAGTCAGCTGGGATAGGCTCCAGCATACCCGCGACCCTAATGAGGATAAGCTGCATAGAAAATGAATGAACTTGTTAAATTCACATTTTAGGCAGAAATACAACAACCTTCTGGGGTTATTCCAATTTTATGGGTAGTGCTGTATGTGTACGCGCACGTGTGCACGTGTAATTTTCAACAAGAATGTATGAAAAGTAAGGGACTGCCTCCTACCCCCCAGTATGCCCCGCCCCACACAGCCAGGATGGGCCCCCATCACCAGAGAACCACCAGTCCCACAAGGAGCCAACGCATGGTGGACTCCCCCAATTAAAAAAAAAGTAAATAATTTCAAAAATAAATAAAAGCACGCACACACACCAGCACTGTGGTCGCTGCCCCGCCACCTGGGAGTCGCATCATGACACCCCACGGGCGCCCAAGGTGCATCTTAACATTTTAAGATTGCTCTGACGCCACACCTCCCGTTCGCTGGCACGATTGGAAGAAGTGGATGACGTGCATGAACACGCACATGTACGTGCGCAACTTAGTCGAGTCATAGAATGACAATTATGTAACCGCTCTTTGCCATTGCTTAAGAATAAGCGACACAATTCATAACAGACACAAACTGGAATACTCAAAATGGCCCAAAGACGTAACATGCAAGATGTGCCCATTAATCTCTTGCAAGTATTTAATTACAGTCACCAACTTCCACAATAAAAATAGTCTGAACAACTGGAAATAAGACTTGAGTCAATCCACCAAGTCAGGGAAATTGCAGTCATGCTGAACAGCATAATAGAAGTGAAGCAAGCAAAGCATGAATGCTCACTGTGACTGCAGGCCAGCGGGGGGCCAGGAAAAGTAGGCGGAGTCAAGTGTAGCACGAGACGAATGGCCTAGTGTGAGTACGCCCTGAGGTTTTGCCGTTTGCCGAAGTGACCTTGACTCGTTAGGTGTGTTCAGTAATATGCAGTCTCACCTGACATTACGCCTTCACGTTTTTCTTCACAACTCTCAGTTTTTTCTTGACTCTGAAGTGCGCAACCTCTGTGTCGGAAGTTTGTCAAAAGTCTAGACTGCGCTGTAAAATAAAACAAGGTAATGAACGGGAGCATAGCAATATGTTTTGCCGAGGTGGTGACTCCAGGTGAGGAAGGTTATGTGCAGTTGGCTGACCCCACAGGTCGGAACAATATGTGCTTTCACTTTTATGTCCGCCAGTTCACCGGGGTAAAGTTGGACGTTCGATATTCAGCTCCGTAGCTACAGCGGTAGTCCTCCCTCACTGTACCCAGACTGTTCTCTCATGGTGCGGCCAGCTCGCTTGGTAAGTGTCGCTCTAACCGCTGGCTGTTTTTGTAGGGACCGTTAATAAATTACTATTTTGGTGAAGAAAAATGCAAATACCAGACAAATCTTCACATTTTTCTCCAGTCATTTAGAGAAAACATTTTGGAAAGTCTCCAGTCTAGCAAGAAAATCACCAAGTTGGCAACACTGGGTTGTACATGAGATGGGAAGCCATTCACAGTTAAAAATATCAGAGCATATATTCTGACTGGAGGTGTTGCTCTGTGTATCCAAAATGTTGTCACTTTGCAACTGATGTCTTGCATGGTAGCATGTACAATGGTGACATGAAGTCTTTTCGCAGCTTTAAAAGCATATTTTTCAGGAAAACCAGGGCTCAAATCTCAGGTGCTCCGGTTAATGTTCATTTATTCATTTTCTGTGCTGCTTAAATATAAAAAAAATGTTTCGTTACTATTTTCCAAACTGACCTGGCACAATGTATGTTGAGGTTTCTGATTGTCTTCCATTCCATGCACAAATGATGGTTTGAACTCCTTTTCATAAAACATTAAAAGCATATTTCCTATGAACATGTTCAAACATTCCCTGTGCTTGCAAAACATCCGCATGACAGAGCTTCAGTTTGTGCCAATAAACAGCCTAATTGTGGACATTACTGGCACAATTTTCCTATTTTAATCCAAATTTGCACATATGGGGGATCGTACATATGCATGAATTTGTTGGGTTTCATTTTGGTTCTCATCAAGGTTAATTTTAGTAAGATACTGTCCCTCTAATACTACTCTGAGACGACACTGGAAAACAAACCGTATTAGGATGTTATGGCGGGCTGTCATGTGGCCGTGCTCTGCAAACCTTGCCTTGTGACATCTTAACCACATTATGATTTGAGTATTCTCTGTAAAAACTCCAGTAAACATCTGATTTTATTTAGAAGAAGGTCTTCGCCAGCCTTAAACGGTTTCCCTTGTCACAGTGGCCTAGGTGCTTCCTCTTGAAGGAGGAGACTGGTTGTAGACGTGCTTCGTATGGAAAGTGCCTTAAGGTAGCTTCTGTTTTGAATCGTCACTATATAAACAAAATAAAGGCGGTAGGTTGTTTGATTCTGTAAACATTTAGTGAGCTTAATGAGCAGTCTGAATGAGATGCAAACTTTGGGAGGTAATAATGTGTAGTTTCCCTTCTGGGATGTGCAGGTTGCTGTTATGCCGCAGGTTAGCGGTTCGCTTGAACGCAACTCTCTGATCTCATCTGGTTTTCTATTTGGGGTTCAGGGATGGGCCAGGGATGGCTGGCCCAGTGTTTAGGCATAACCCGGCAAAGCTACGAAGACAATGATAGGGCCTTCCAAACATGCTGCGCAACATGAAGGGACACTTTCCCGGACATGAAACCGGACTCTGTATTTACATCCGTGAAAGTGTTTAATCATAAGCCTGGGACTCCGGCCTGCAATACTCTGTGTACTATCAAGGAGCTTCTAACAAGTAAACGGCTCACTACGTCCAATCCACATTCAGTCCTGGACAGACATTCTCTGAAAAGGAACTGCCAACGATCCCTCTCCTCCTCCTATCAAGTAAGAACAGCAAAATGCCTTCCGCCAAAAAGCCACGACATGAGAAACCTTGTTTAAACCTGAATGTTTAATTCCTCTGGACCGCACGGTGGCTGAATGGGTAGCATGTTGGCCTCACAGTCAGGAGGTTCTGCGTCCGAATCTCCTTTGGGTATCTCTGTGTGGAGTTTGCATGTTCTCCCTGTGTGGGGGTTTTCTCCGGGTACTCCGGTTTCCTCCCACATTCCAAAAACATGGATGTTAGGTTAATTGGCGACTCTAAATTGTCCACTGGTAAGATTGTGAGTGTGAATGTTTGTATGTCTTTGTTTGTCTATATGTGCCCTGCGATTGACTGGCAACCAGTCCGGGGTGTACCCCGCCTCCCGCCCAAAGTCAGCTGGGATAGGCTCCAGCATCCCCGCGACCCTAATGAGGATAAGCGGCATAGAAAATGAATGAATGAATGAAATTTCTATGATCTTATCAGCATGACATTAATACACCCAATAGGTTCTATCTGTATATGGGGTGTTTTATTTGCACAACGGTTTTTATTGAGGGTTTTTGGTCTTTAGTTTGTCTTAAAATCAGGTCTTGAAAACAAGGGGTTGTTAAGTTCAAGGTCTGATATTTCACTTTTTGCTTCAGTCGGATCTTGGATTAGGGGTTATGAGATTGTTTGGTGGTTTTTAGTTTTAGCACAATCACGGAAAAAAAACAGCAATTCAACTTTGTGCATGGGTGGCAAAACTGCAGAGACACAACCTGTTAAAGTTTGGTACGAAACCGATTCGCTACGGACAGAGGTTTTGTCTCATCACTGAAACAGGAAGTGCCCTTCTTGCTTGGTAACTCAAAACAAACAGACTTGAAATAAATATGCATACGAGTCCTTCCGGTATTACATTACATAATACCTGATACAATGCACGGCTAGAAAGAACTATGCACACTGTAAATCACAGTACATGTAAACAATGTAAGGTATTGATAAGAGAACAGGGTCCATGGAAAAGTCTGTATGTAAGGAGTTTTTGTGCTGAATCTTTACTCTTTAAATGAGGCTATTCGTTTTTAGGGTGGATTGTAGATATATTGCACAAACCCTGCTAATAAATAAACAATTACACGCTAATTAGGACGCATGAGTTGATGTAGGAGTCTTCAAAAGATCTCTAAAATACAAATTGCGGCACACAATAGAGTCTAAAACAATTTTTATTCACAGTGGAAAATTCCGGCCCTCATATGACAAACCCACACGGAAACCTTTTCAGCTCAAAACAGCAAACTATTTTACCATTTCAGCCTCTTACCCACACGGAAACAAGGAAAAGGAAATTCCTCATCATTAAAACCCCAGTCGACATGCTCCTGATATTTGGTTGTCTTTTCCTCAAAATGACTCGTAGAAGCAATTCCACGTGGCCGGAGGTCTAGACTGCGCTGTAAAATAAAACAATGCAATGAACGGGAGAATAGCAATATGTTTTGCCGAGGTGGGGACTCCGGGAGAGGCAGGTCACGTGCAGTTGGCTGACCCCACATGTCGGAACAAGATGTGCTTTCCTATTTATGTCTGAAAATACACCGTGCTAAAGTTGGACGTTGGATATTCAGCTCTGTCCAGTCAACTAAAATAAACAGATAAATACTGCAGAACCCCTCAAATAATGACATATTTCTTCCAAAATGTCAAAAATGTTTCCAAGAAAAGAGAAAGTAAAAGTAAATAACACTATTTTCCACATGGGTCTAGTTACAATGTTGTTAGCTGAGAGAAGTAAACAATCCCATTCCCAAAATGTCATAACAATCTTCTTTTCCTTTGGGCTTATCCTTTCAGGGGTCGCCACAGCGAGTCAATTGCCTCCATCTAACTCTGTCTTCTGTATCCTCTTCTCTTGCACCAACTACCTTCATGTCCTCTTTCACTACATCCATAAACCTCCTCTTTGCTCTTCCTCTAGGCCTCCTGCCTGGCAATACAAAACTCAGCATCCTTCTACCAATATATTCACTATCTCTCCTCTTGACATGTCCGAACCATCTCAGTCTGGCCTCTCTGGCTTTATCTCCAAAACCTCTAACATGTGCTGTCCCTCTGATGAGCTCATTCCTGATCCTGTCCATCCTGGTCACACCCAAAGAGAACCTCAGTATCTTCATCTCTGCTACCTCCATCTCTGCCTCCTGTCTTTTCCTCAGCGGCACTGTCTCTAAACCAAACAACATGGCTGGTCTCACCACAGTTTTGTACACCTTTCCTTTCATTTTAGCTGAAACTCTTCTATCACACATCACACCCGACACTTTTCTCCACCCATTCCAGCCTGCCTGCACACGCTTCTTCACCTCTTTTCCACACTCCCCATTGCTCTAGACTGTTGACCCTAAGTACTTCAAATCCTCCACCTTCTTTATCTCTTCTCCCTGTAACCTCACTCTTCCACTTGGTCCCTCTCATTTACAAACATGTACTCCGTCTTCATTCCTCTCCTTTCCAGGGCAAACCTCCACCCCTCAAGCTTCTCTTCCACCTGTTCCCTGCTCTCACTACATATCACAATGTCATCTGCAAACATCATAGTCCACGGAGATTCCTGTCTAACCTCGTCCGTCAGCCTGTCCATCACCATAGCAAACAAGAAGGGGCTCAGAGCTGATCCCTGATGGAGTCCCACCTTCACTCGGAACTCCTCTGTCACACCTGCAGCACACCTCACTACTGTCTTACAGTCCTCAGACATGTCCTGCACCGCTCTAACATACTTCTCTGCCACTCCAGACTTCATCATACAATACCACAGTTCCTCTCTGGGCACCCTGTCATAAGCTTTCTCCAGATCTACAAAAACACAATCCCTGTACTTCTCCATCAACATCCTCAAAGCAAATACTGCATCTGTTGTACTCTTTTTTGGCAAAAAACCGTACTGCTGCTCACAAATGCTCACGTTTGCCCTTCGTCTAGCTTCAACTACTCTTTCCCACAACTTCATAACAATAGTAAGCGTAAAACCTTTCAGCCTGAGCATTTTTGAACGCACCAGGTAGGTAACAAAGGTGCAACACTTCTAAGGGTACAAACTAAAAAAAGGTAAGCAGGAAAAACGGGTACGAGGACTTTTTGTGTTCCCCCCTGGACGTCCGACCTGCTCCGCATAGCAAGGATTTGTCAAATCTTTGTTCCTTGTAAAACACAAAGACAATCGGTATTTTTGTCGAGGGTCCAATGGCTGCTCAGTAAAGATCATATGAATAAAGAAAGGACTTGATTGGACCGCTTTTGTGACATGTTTTGATATTTTGCAACATTTTATAATTTTATTTATAATATATCTCTTTGACAACGGGACGATTCCATCACCGTGCTCAAATTTAGGCATGGAAGTGGAGCAACACTGAAGTACGCTTGCACAATTGTCTTTTGCCGCATTGCGACATACTGAGACCAAAACAATAATAGCGTGATGGTGAGATAGTGTTACAAATGTGCTACTTGCTGTGTGTGACTGTTTTATATCATTCTGGTGCAGTGTGGTGAAGTTGTAGACCTTGGTGCCGATCATCAATTTTGTCATGGGAGGAAATGTTAATTACTTTTTTATGGTGCCTAATAGAGTAAGTTATGGAATATGTTCTTTATAAATGCTTTTACCGAGCTTTGAAAGTCTTTAAATGTATTCCAGTTTATTGCTTCACACATGTAAGCAAACATGCCTTTGCACTGACATAACGAGAGAATTCCTGGTATTGGCTATATGCACTTCACTACTTTATTGGTCTTCTGAAACCAGGTGACTTGCTCAAGAGGGTGCCAAAAACATAACCTCAGGAAAAGTTTACGGCCATGCATTGCTACACAGCAGTCTTGCTAAATTAAAACATTTTCGTACGCGTTCACATCAAAAACAATGCAGCAAGTGAGGGAGATGCTGTAGGAAGACCTGCTGGTAATCAAAACAAACAGTAAAAGCTAACCGGCCGGTTTGTATGTTACACAAAACAATATTCTATGTTTATTATAGACACTGACTACTAGGGGTGTAACTGTACACGTATTTGTGTTCAGATTTTTCGGTACAGAGCCTGCAGTTGGGTACAGTGACTCCCACTCTGTACACATTCCAAATAAGGGACAGCCGGTGTACATTTCGGCGTCGCAATGCACCTCCAAGGCCGAGTGTACCTAAAAGCAGATGAAAATGCCAGACTTTCTGCACGGAAGCGAAGCGAAAATAGACTTTGCTAGCCGGGGAGAATCCAGAGCCCGAGACCCTCTTCCATCGTTAAACTCTTCGGTTTTTGACCACCTCATAAACCGACAAAGACAAGTGCATAAGCCCCCGTTCGGTAGAGATGGAGACGCTGGAACTGTTAATACTATCAAGTCCAGCAAATAGAGGAACTTTAATTTACAGAAAAATAAATAATGTACTCATTCCTTTTGTTCTTGTGCTCATTTTTTCATGAGCTGAACTAAAGGCCTGTTTCTGTCAACTATTGCTGCAAGCAACTCCAGCACATGCGCAGTAGAAACAGGTCTCAGTTCACCACTAGGGGTCAGCATTGACCAAAAAAAGACACCATGGTGAATAGACCCAGAATTCCTGGCCCATATGGCTTAACTTTCCCAGTAGATATTTAGATTAAAAAAAATACTCTTACAGCATATATGGCTGGACAATCTATTCGCTGTAGTTAATTTAGCATGCATGCTACATTTATTTTCTTATTTGGAGCACAGTTGGAATCATATTTGTATTTATTTGAAAGATTTATGTGATATCACCCACACATTGTCATGCAATTTACTGTGACAAAGCAATACAATTATTCATATTTATGACAATTAATATGTAACATCATGGATAATGACCAGCATGAAACTCCAGTCCATTAACATCATCAACATTTAATTGTACATTGTGGTTAATGTCTCTTAATACTTGAAACATTGTTTGCACACTTAATAAATCTTATTGGACGGTGATTTTTTTCAAATGCAAAAAATGTGGACATCAACCAGATTAGGTTGTGTCGGATTTGATTCCAGTTGTACCTTTTTTGTCCACATGATGGCGCCATTTCCACATTTACCCGGAGTCCAATTAGCGTGGCCTCTCTTTGCAGCCTCTTTGAGGAAATATCTATCTCCTGACTTGAGCAGTGTGCATTTGATTGAAGCGTCTAAAAGACTTAAAACAGCTAATTGTTTCAATTAAGGTCAAAATTGAAGTGTAGGCTTACGTTCTATTTTGGGTTCATGTTTGTATATCTGACTCAAGAGCTTCAATAAACATATTAAATGGTGCCTTCATGGCCCTGCAAGTATGTCTCCCACTTAGCGGGACCTTGATTCCAGCTATATTTGTTATAGTACATCAAGTATTTTGCCTTACAAACAGCATTCACTTGCACTCAGTTTTTCGAATCCACACAAGGTCGGGTGCTAAAGGGTCAGATGAGTCCGGGAGAACCCAATTGTTTATACTCGTGTCCGACAAGATCAAGCAAAACGAGAAAGAAGATAAAAACTTAGAGCCGAAAGGAATTGGAACCTTCGGGTCGTCTTACCCGATTGCTTTTCACTCGCGACCTCTTATCAAACACTCATCTTTTGAGCAGCACAGGCAGGGAACATTGAGGTTCATATCAATCAATACTTCCCAAACGCTTCTGCTGCTGCTGCTCCCCGAGGGGAAGATTATAAAAACACTCTGCGAGATCGTCTCCACCTTAAATCTTTCCAGTGTGAAGTTGAATTGAACGCTTCAAACACTGCGGCGTCCGTGTTGTGTTTGTGGACGTGCGGACTGTTAGGGTTTGTGTGTATCCTTCGCAGGTGAACGAGTGCATCTGTGTCAAAAACCTAGCTTTTTGATGTCCGTGAATCGCCTGCTATTGAAATCTCAGGTTTTTTGATGTTATTCATAAGACTCAAGGCCGACGCGGAGAATGCTTTCACTTTGGCAGATATTCACACGTTGGGGAGCGCTTGTTTCCTAAGCAACTGTGGCTCGCGCCGGCTTTTGTCTGTGCAGACTTTGCACCGCACGGCACGAAAAGGCGTCGCCGGGGGCGGGACGGGCCAAAGATGTATCGGTGTAGCGGACAAGCGCTTTGAAAGGGAAAAGGTGGCAATGCGTCAGCAAGGTGCAGAAATAAAGCCATCGGAGTCGAAGAAAGGACTGCAAGAAAAGATGCAAAGCAATAATAATACTAAAAAGCTGGAATGCTCAATCCATATAATCCTGAAATGGTTCCACTGTTGCGCCGGCGGGTCCGGGATTACATTTATAGTTCCTCTTTTAGTTGACAAGAGAAGCGCTGGAGCCACATGGGATGCGTCAGCGTCCCCTGAGAAATCCTCCAGCGAGGTGACATTTTGTTTGTTTAAATATTTCTTTACTTGGCTGAATCGAGCGGCGCGCTGCCTTTGCCGCGCGGCTGTGGTTTGTGAGGATAATGAATTCACGTTAAGGAGATCAAGGCAGTTGTGCTGTGACAGGGCGGGGGGACAAATACGGCTCTTTGACAGAAGTGTGGCCTTGGAATAACTGCAAGAGAAATCCCAATCCAATGTGGCTGTTTGCACGAGAAGCATGGATGGAAACCGACTCGGTCCAGATACTGAACTTCCATCAAATAGTAACACTAATGGATTGGATTTTATGTCTCTGCCCTGCGATTGACTGGCGACTAGTCCAGGGTGTACCCCGCCTCCCGCCCAAAGTCAGCTGGGATAGGCTCCAGCGTACCCGCGACCCTAATGAGGATAAGCGGCATAGAAAATGGATGGATGGATTTTATGTCATGTTTTTCAAGGCACCCAAAGTGCTTCCCAATGAAGTGAACCCATGATTCATCCACACTGGTGGTGCTGGTAATCTACATCCGTACCCACAGCTGTCCTCGGGTAGCTGGACAGAGAAGTAAGTTATAGAAATGTGTCTTTTACAATAATTAGGTACAGCCTAAGATATAAGTGAAAGCCATCCATCCATTTTGTCCCGCTTATCCGAGGTCGGGTCGTGGGGGTAGCAGCCTAAGCAGGGAAGCCCAGACGTCCCTCTTCTCCCCGAGGTATTTAAACTCTTCCACTTGAGGCAGGACCTCATCCCCGACCCGGAGATGGGACTCCACCCTTCTCCGGGCGAGAACCATGGACTCAGATTTGGAGGTGCTGATTCTCATCCCAACTGCTTCACGCTCAGCTGCGAACCGATCCAGTGAGAGCTGAAGGTCACGGCTCGATGAAGCCAGCAGGACCACGTCATCGGCAAAAAGCAGAGACCGAATTCCGTGGCCAACAAACTGAAACCCCCCAACGCCCTGGCTGCGTCTAGAAATTCTGTCCATGAAAGTAGGGAACACGAATCGGTGACAAAGGGCAGCCCTGGTGGAGTCCAACTCTCACTGGAAACGTGTCCAACTTATTGCCGGCAATGCGAACCAAAGTCTGACACCGGTTGCAGGGAACAAACCGCCTGCATTAGGTGGTCCGATACCCCATATTCCCGGAGCACTCCCCACAGTATTCCCCGAGGAACACGGACTGGGGGCCTTCTTCAAGTCTACAAAACACATGTAGACTGGTTGGGCAAACTCCCATGCAGCCTCAAGGACCCTGCCGAGAGTATAGAGCTGGTCCACAGTTCCACGACCAGGACGAAAACCACACTGCTCCTCCTGAATCCAAGATTCCGGTCCATTGGGAGAGTAGACCAGAATCTCTTTGAAGCCGTCCGGAAGTCGTTTTCCATGGCCTCACCGAACTCCTCCCATGTCCGAGTTTTTGACTCAGTGACTGCCAGAGCCGCAGACCACTTGGCCTGCCGGTACCTGTCAGCTGCCTCCAGAGTCCCATGGGCCAAAACGGCCTGAAGGGACTCTGTTTTCAGCATCCCTCACCGCTGGTGTCCACCAACGGGTTCTGGGATTACCGCCACGACACAGCTTCGATAAGTAAATGAACAAACATATTTCTCATGTGAATGGCCAGATGTTAACATAAGTGTATATATACTGGCATTTAGAGTGTCTGTAAATAAATGAACAAGCTGACTGGACAACACTACATGAGAACTAAAAGTATGAGATTGCATTACTTGGGCTGGTGTGCAGAGACGCAGGAGCTCACGCCATGTCGTCACAATGGCGACTTAGAGACTGCAATAATGAGACTGACAGCGGTATCCAATGTGTGTTGCGTGTACACAACTCCGCTGTGACGGCAGCCACCAGGGAACAAACAAACCCGTCATGCTGAGGTGCACATGCATCCACATCCACGCAAGTCCTTGGAGACCCAATTAGGTGAAAACGAAGGAATTAAATGATCCCCGATGTAAATATGAATGCAGCACACGCTCCATTAGTGCCGTGATGGAGGCTTGCTTGAGTCCTGAACCTGCTAGTTGTGTTTGTTTAGGTTGCTGATGCAATCTGGACTTGAGCTTGCCGTGAAAATAGCTCGGTACAAACCTGAAAGTGACCCACTATTAACACCAGCACATTTGCTGGAATTTAAATTTTTCACTGTTGGATGTTTTGTGGCTTCAAAACACGAAAAGAAGAAATGGGACAAAAGTGAGACAAATGTTTGGAGTAAGCAATTGATTGCAAACAAGCACTAAAGTGAAACAGCAAAAATGTGGTTCGAGTGTGGTTTTTTTTGCCATCAAGACCGTGTTATTGAGCGGCTTAAGATAAGGTTAAGATAAGGTTAAGATTAGGTTAAGATTAGGTTAAATTAAGGTTAAAATAAGGTTAAGATAAGGTTAAGATAAGGTTAAGATAAGGTTAAAATAAGGTTAAGATAAGGTTAAGATAAGGTTAAGTTAAGGTTAAGTTAAGGTTAACGCATCCGTTTATCTCTATGCCGCTTATCCTCATTAGGGGCGCGGGTATGCTGGAGCCTATCCCAGCTGACTTCGGGCCGGAGGCGGGGTACACCCCGGACTGGTCGCCAGTCAATCGCAGGTTAGACAGACAAACATTCACAACTCACATTCATACCGATGGGCAATTTAGAGCGGCCAATGAAGCTAACATGTTTTTGAATGGGAATGTGGGAGGAAACCGGAGTACCCGGAGAAAACCCATGCACTCACAGGGAGAACATGCAATCGCCACACAGAGATGCCCAACACAGATTCCAACCCTGAACCTACTGACTGTGAGGCCAACATGCTACCCACTCATCCACCGTGGAGGTTGAATGCAGAAAGACCTAGTTTCCATAAACACTGAAGGTTATGGAACAAAAATGTCAAGCAGTATTGAGAGAATGTTTTGAAGGAATGTCTTCAAAGGTCACATCACCTTCAACGCCACAAAATTGCTCTCTGAAATTTGCACAAGAGCACCAAATGGGACATGGTGGACATTAAAAGGTAGAAGAAAGTTTTATTTCCTGAAATGATAACCTTGATGGTCCTGATGGCTTCCAATGTTACTTGCATGACATGGCTGGAGATCCCATTTGAGATGTTTTCAAACAGCACAGTCCAGGCAGGACCATCTTGATCTGGGGTGCTTTTTCTTTAACGGAACAATGAGGCGTCAAGTTGTGCAGGGGTGTCAAATGACAGCTGGCTACATGGAGATGTGCAGGGGGCATCCCTTCGTTACTAAAGGATCTCGTCCATGTGGTATGGTATGGTAATGGTAACTATATTTTAACATTCATGTTTGTTGTCATTCTGACCAGCCAGCCACTGACATTAAGCGTCTTCTGTCATGTCTGTGGACCGGCCAACACATACAGGAATGCTGGGCACACTTTGGACTTGATGATTTTTAATGGGCTCTCTGTGTCACTTGTGGAAATCTCCGAGAGTCCTATCTCAGATCACTGGCCTCATAATATTCATATCATATCACTGGCTCTTGTGGTCAGATTATTACTTCTTCAGCAGTTGGGGGGGGGGTTTCTGCTGCTTTAATGCAAACAGAAGTCTCTACCTAGAATGGAATTGTTCTTCCTGAATGCCCGAATAATCTTCTGTCATCTTTTTATGCTGCTTGTTCTGGGATTCTGGGCACCATTGCTCCTTTAACGTACAGGTCTACCAAGCCAAAGCCTGATCCCGGGTTAAATGACTCTACCCGGGCCCTCAGACAGCACTGTAGGCAGGCGGAGCAACGATGGAAGAAGGACAGATTGCATGCATCTCTGGAAATGCTGAAGGGTGGCCTTGCTCAGTGTCAGAGGGCTGTGAAAGGCTAATATCTGTCCAATATTATTTCCACTAATGGACACTGTCCTTGAGTGCTGTTTAGTACTATTAACTCTGTTGTGAGTCCACGAGCCTGTTCCATGTCTAAAAAACCTCATCTCGAGGCCAATGTTTTATCTAATTTTAGACCCGTTTCTAACTTGCCTTTTCTTTCTCAAGTCTTGGAGAACATTGTTTTTATGCGATTGCAATAGTTCTTAGAAAACAATACTGTGCTTGGAAAAATTTCAGTCTGGGTTCAGATCAAGGCACAGGACGGAATGTGCACTGTTGAAAGAGCATAATGATATAGTTTTTTTCCGTTGATGCCCAGTGCCCTGCTGTCTTAGTGTTGCTAGACTTAACAGCGGCATTTGATACAGTGGATCATCCAATCCTCTTTGTTTTGTGGAATGCCACAGGGCTCCATCCTTGGCCCTCTGTTGTTTTCCCTTCATATGCTTCCGTTGGGTTCTATCATAGCCAAGCATAACCTAGTCTTTCATTGCTACGCTGATGATCTGCAGATGTATCTTCCTGTGATCTTAAAACCCTAACTTCTTCACTTAAACGAGGATAAAACAGAGTACATTTTATTTGGTGAGTCAGCACAGCCCGCTTCCTAACCGACACTTCCGGACGTCAACACGCCACCCCAGTTCTTTTTTACTCTTCTTTGGCTTCCAGTTTCTTTTAGAATTAAAATTGTACTCTTTTTTTTAAAGCCCTTGACGCCTTTGCTCTTGCATGTTTGTCTGAACTGTTGTGTGTTTGAGATCCAAACAGGGGCTTGAGGTCCAGAAAAGCCAGCTCCTGCTGGTCGTCCCCAGAGTACGGACTAAGAAGTTTGTGTCCACCTTAAAAACTTCACTTGAGAGTAAATTTTGAGGACATGGAATGCTTTCAGATGGCTGCAATGCATGATTCAAGATTGCAACTGGACTGGTGCAACGGTGAAGAGCAGATTATTATAAAAAAAAATCTCCTTGCTGCAAAAGTTGAGTCTGTCTGTCCAAAAGGCAATACCACATCTGACATTAACACTCAAAGGAAACGGCCCGGACTCTTTTCCAACCCGCTGTCCCAATTGACACAGCCTCTCATGAGCTCCCAGTTTACTTGAGCACACCATTTTTGCCTGAAGATGGCAATATTGCAATACCCTAACTGTACTTGCAGGCAAATATCCGGCCAGACTAGCTTCCTCTGCACCTGCTGAGTTGATTTTTACTGTTGCAGGCAAGACGTTCAGACAGAACGATGTTGACCATTAGCTGCAACAACTTTCCCCTGTAAAGTGTCTGATTCTCACCAATATGTGATGAGAACTAATTTGTCTGATTTGCACTGGACTTAACTTCCCGTGGGGCGGAGTCAATTGAAATTCGAATGTATCCCTTGCATTGAATTCGGAAACTCTGATATTTGCCCAGGCCTGATATGTGGACTTTATAACATTGGCGCAGCGAGGGAGCGATGTTCTGACTCTCACACTCCGCAGGCACCTCACCGTGCCGCTCCAGCAGAGCCCGGCCCACTTTTCCAGAAGCGCTGGCGTTTGCAAATGGAAAGATAGATGTTTACTCTGTGTAGCTGGATGGACATACTGACATTTGCATTGAGTGCATGTGAATGGGAAGAATGATATTTGTGCTGCATGCAGAAACGGATGGGCGTGTATGTGAAAGCGATTGGGTGTACTGTATGCGGAAGGGTAGACTCCTGTCTCACTGTGCGTGTGTGTGATTGGCCAAAGTGATCTAAAGTGTGTATAGTATGAAATATGAGTGTATGTGAACGCGTAGGCCACGTGCAATGAGCAATGTGATCATCGGAAATGATGTGGCGACACCGGTGACATTTTCATGCCTTAAATCTGCTGCTTCCGCCCATCATCATGTGTCATTACGTGACATTGTTCCAACACCCAAAGCAAGCAGGAAAATTACACTGTGGATCAATACGCTTCTTGATTACACGTCTCTCCCGGGCAATAACACTGGATGTACGGCGCCATTGTCAAATTCATCGTTAATGTCGAGTCCTTGCTGCTGATATGCCAGGAGTCCAAAAGAAAAATGCAGCCATTGCAGAGATGACACGTGGGAGAAGGCCTATGAAAGCAAAAAGAGAGAAACTATTAGAAGTGCGGTGTAAAGCGATCGTTTTGCTGCTGTAGCGCTGACAGCAGGGAGAAGGTGTCTAATATCTGTGGTTGCCATTCAACAGCTGTCTGTCAGTAGGGAAGTCCAGACTTCCGGGTCTCAGGTGACCTCTTCCAGCTCCACCGGGAGGACACCAAGGCGTTCCCAGGCCAGCTGTGAGACATAGTCCTTCCAGCGTGGCCTAGGTCTTCCCCGCGGCCTTCTCCCGGCTGGGCGTGCCCGAAACACCTCACCAGGGAGGCGCCCGGGAGGCATCCGAACTAGATGCCCGAGCCACCTCAACTGGCTCCTCTCGATGTGAAGGAGCCACATTTTACCTTCCCGCAGCCCTTGTGACGTTTGATCAGAGGCCATGTACCCCTTACTCCTGCACACTTTTCATCTTGAAATATTAAACATGAATAATTGGCCCAATAATGCGTCAAAAATGTGTATTTTGCACAATCACATTTTGAGGAAGTTTCACATGAGCGCTGATATATGGAGCAGTTATCATCCCACATGTCTTTTATTCTAATCTGATGTTGGCATCACTTTGTTTTGAAAGGCTTGAATTTGAGCTTCACTTTCTCACCCTCCTTAAAACATCCCTATGGTTTATCACACCCGAGTTCAACTTCTCTTGCCACACCCAGACCTGATTGCTGCCACACCTGCTCTCAATCAAGGAACCACTTAAATTGGACCCGAAAACACGCAAAAGTGGTGACGTGTGGAGGTAGAGAAGTGTGTAATGGCCGGTCAACCAAAATTACCCAAAGAGCACAGCCACAACATATCTAAAAGGTCACAAAAGACCCCACAACAACATCCCAATAACTGCTGGCCTCACTGACTCCGCCACAGGAAAGACACTGTGCAAAAACGGCCTGCACAGCAGCGTTCCAAAACAAAAAAACACCTCTGCAGAAAAAAATCAAGACTCATTTCATTTTTGATTTTCCCCGAGACCTTTGGAGAAATACTCTTTGGAAGGTGTGTTTCCCATTACATCTGGCGTAGAAGTAGCACAGCATTTCAGAAAAAGAACAACATACCAGAAATAAGATATGGAGGTGGTGGTAGTGTGATGGTTCGGGGACCTGGAAGTCTTGCCGTGGTAAATGGAACTATTCATTTTGCTGTCCTGAAGGGGAGTGTTTGTGATGTCAAGCTGAAACAAACTTGGGTTCTGCAGCAGGAGAATGATCAAACACACACCAGCAAGCCCACCTCTGAGTTGCTAAAGAAGAAGCAAACATTTTTCACACCATTTGTTTTTCCTGTTACACCTGACAGGCATCCTTTGCATTGGCATCAATGCGGTTTCATAACACCCCGTACGTAGAAGAGATCCATGTTGACAACTTAGCGACATTAGCCAGCAATGGTGCGCATGCAAGTGTTTCTTGCATCTTGCATTTATTTGCTAATTAAATACAAGCCATCGACAAAGGTGACAAATCATCTGGGCGGGGCTGAGCTCCACGTAACGCCGTGCAATGCAGATCTGAAAGCTACAAAAAACATCTCCACAATTGAACTAAACAAGAGTTGTATCATTATATAATCTGTGGGACAACATTTCGCCACCCAGCTGCATTGTTTTGTGAAAACTTTGTCCGGTCATATTTTTTCATTGTCCTTTTCTTAAACTGAACTAAAATTAAAATCTTGAGGAGCCTATCTTGTGCATCGTCCTGTCTTGTCAGCTGGGTGTCTCGTGACACCTCTATTAAGCGGCGTCCCTGCACTGCAAACTGTTTGTAGGGTGCTACGTGGTCTAAAACGTTTGAAAACCATTCTCCATCCATTCATCCATCCATTTTCTATACCGCTTATCCTCATTAGGGTCGCGGGTATGCTGGAGCCTATCCCAGCTGATTTTGGGCGAGAGGCGGGGTACACCCTGGACTGGTCGCCAGTCAATCGCACATATAGACAAACAAACATTCACACTCTAATGGACAATTTAGAGCGGCCAATGAAGCTAACATGCATGTTTTTGGAATGTGGGAGGAAAGCGGAGTACCCGGAGAAAACCCACACACGCACGGGGAGAACATGCAAACTCCACACAGAGATGCCCAACGGAGATTCAAACCTTGAACCTTCTGACTGTGAGGCCAACATGCTACCCACTCATCCACCGTGCGGCCCTGAAAACCATTGTGTTAAAGAAAATGACCAACTGTAGTTTTACCAGCATTTCGTTACTTCAGTTAGCATGCAGTACGGTCATTGGCCGGTTTTCATGCCAATCATTACACCAACCACACTAGTGATTGGTTAACATTCTTACGTTTAAGGAGTTCATGACATCGCAATTTTTTTTTGTTTTTTCTATTTTCTAAAAGTAGTCAAACAGTTGAATTTTATTTTTAATTGGGGTCTGTACACTGAAATGATTGCTGAATTATTTCAGAAAATCACGTTTTCTATCAAAGCCAATTGCTGTATCAAACATCCCACCCTCCAGCAAGAATCTTCCAAATTTGAAACAGTTGTTTTGGTGGGCGGCCTGGATCTCAAACAACTGCAAATAAGCGTGGTTTGACTCCTTGCGTGAAGGTCATCATGTAGTTCACACACCAGCGAGGACACAAACACACAGAAGTGTCTGATCTTGAAGTGGTTATGCACCCTGGCTACCAATGACGGGCTACCTGCAGGTGTTATTTACCCGTGCCCGCCTGCACGCTCCTGCACACGGCAATGGGCAAGCAAAGCAAAGGACAGATGATGAGCGGCTTTCAAAGAGGCTTACCTTTTTGCTTTCAGCATCACAAAGTGCACTTAGGAGCCTCTGTCATTTTCGAGCCATGTTCTCGTCTCCGGGAGGGTTTCATTATTATGATGAGCGATAGCCTTGCTCACTCTCATGTCCACTCTCTAGTCACCAGCCTTTCATCTTCAATGCGCTTCCACTACTCTTTCTGCCCGTGCTGCAAAGAGAAGAAAGAAACATCAATACATACATGCGCTGGCTTATTTTATGCAAAACAGCACATATTTTTTACCAAGCGTGTGTAGTGTTGGTCTTACTTCAAGACATGATGTTATGCAAATCGTCACGCAGGAAAAAGTGTACAGTAGTGTTCAAAATAATAGCCGTCCAATGTGACTAACCAGATGAAGCGCAGTTATTGGTCTATTTTTTTTTGCTACATGGCAAACAAGTTACCAGTAGGTGCAGTAGATGCTCAGAACATGATATGCACGCTCTTAGGGCTGTGCAATTGGGCAGGAGCCGTGTCTGCCGTTGACTTTACAAACTCAAAACTATTTTGTACAACCTTTTTGGTTTCCAGGATTTGTCAATCCTGTCAAACACTAAAATAATATTTAGTTGTATGAGCACGTTTTTTTTTTTTACAACTGCTTCACATCTGTGTGGCATGGACTCAACCAACTTGTGGCACCTTTCAGCTGTTAATTCCACTACAACGTTCTTTAACGACATTCCACAATTCATTCATTTTTCTCGGATTTGCTTCAGAAAAAGTCACCCCACAAGTTAAGGTACCGGAATTGGGCTGGCCACTCCATAACATGATTTTTTGGGGTTTGGAACCGAGATTTTGTCTGTTTGGTCATTGTCTTGTTGAAACAGCCATTTCTAGGGCATGTCCTCTTCAGCATAAGGCAACATGACCTCCTCAAGTATTTTGACATATGCAAACTGATCCATGATCCCTGCTATGCGATACATATCTTCTAACTGTCACAGTACTTTGAGGTAACTGTTTGATCATTCTGGATCTGATAACTGGTTGAGTTTTTGCTATTTTTGTTATTTTTCCATCCATTTTGATAGTTGTCTTCCGTTTTCTGCTGCGTTTCTCCGGTTTTGCTCTCCATTTGAAGGCATTGGAGATCATTTTAGCTGAACAGCTAAAGATTTTTTGCACCTCTTTATAAGTTTTCCCTTTCTCAAATGAACTTTTTAATCAAATTGCGCTGTTCTTCAATTTCCTCGGGCGTCAAAGAGAAATGCATGTTCGACAAGTGCCGGTTTTCATCCCTAAATGGGGGCCAGCTGAATCACACCTGTTTTTTCACTAAATTGATCACTGATCACTGATTGAATAAAAAAAACCTTTCAACTAATTGGCCAATTGCACAGCCTTAAGAGCGTGCATATCATGAATGCTGGGTCTTGTTTGTTTTCTGAGAATCTACTGCACCTACTGGTAACTTGTTTGCCATGTAGCAATAAAAATATACTAATAACAGTACTTCATCTGGTTAGTCACACTGGACTATACTGTTTGTATTTTTTGGACTGTCCTTTTTGTGACATCACTGTGCTCACATTTTACAAAACGGCAGAAACAACCAGAATACATCCAAAAACAGTGTTTTGGATGGAAATAAAGCAGGTTTCACCACATCTTCTGGTGTAGTAGTAGTCATATATTGCAGTAGAAAAATACTTCGTTTGTGAAACGAGCACGATACAGTGGAACCTCAAGATACGAAATAGATTCTTTCTGGAGGCGTTTTTGTGTCTTGGAAATTTTTGTATTATGAGACAAGATTTCATTGAGGATTCTGTGAAAAAGGGGATGATGGGGGATAACCGAGATAACCAATGGGAGGGCATTCGGTTTTACGGCAGTTGGCATCCATTACCGCCCCAGGGGTAGGCGGCTTGTATGGCGGTGCAGTACATTCAAAACTCGATTTTCATTTTCGTGTTCTAAACATTTTTTTGGTAAATTGGACGGAAATGTCTTCGAAGCCCAATTATGAATTTTTCGTATAATAAGGTTTTCGTAAGTCGAGGTTCCACTATATTTGGTGCAAGTTTTCACTAAACCCGTCTCCGTAATATAATGTAGGCGTCCACAAAAAACTGAAGAAGATGGACATCAGTTGTTCGGATTTCTGCCACTTTGAGTACACCATTGAGCAAAAACATCCTCCTACATAGCTGGAATTCTGTGTTTTAACAGGACATATGAATACATTCCCTAATTCTACAATTCTATAATAACCATTTTTGAATTGTTTTTCACAACTTAGGCTTCCAAGCATGTAGCCGATATGTATTGGCGACCAGTGTCCAGCTCGCTACAGTCAGTCCCTAACTGTGTTAGCCCTGGTGGACTCTGGAGCAGAAGGTAATTTTACAGATGCCAACCTTGGAGTGCCGAACAAACCTCTATATACCAGTACCTCTGCAAAAGCCCTGAATGGCCATTAGCAAATTCTAACTTCACGTCGGGGTACCATCCCTAGTCAAACAAACAACGTGAGCGAGCCAAGGACTTAGTCAAGCCTTAGGTGCTCTACTGAAATTGATCCAACCGCCTTGGCAGAACACCTAGTTCTGATTGAGTATGCACACAATTGTAAGACCAGCTCAGCACTTGGTATGTCCCCCTTTGAGGCAGCACTATGCTATCAACCACCTCTTTTCCCTGCCCAGAAGACCTAACTTCATGTACCATCAGTTCTTAGTTGAGCCAGGCAGTTCTGGAAAGAAACCTGCACAGCCAGCCAGAGAAGCCATCATTCATTGTCTATGCCGCTTATCCTCACTAGGGTCACGGGGGTATGCTGAAGCCGATCAAGCAGACTTCGGGTGGTAAGCGGTCGTCAGCCACCTGGTCCTACACCCTGGTCGTCGAGAACATCAGCGGAAAATAAACAATACGCTCTCATCCAAACACATACCCATCAAGGCTGACACCCGTAAGCTTTCTCCCAGGTTTCCAGGGCCTGTCAGCATCCGCCCCAGATCCCACCTTCTCTTCTCCCCTTCCAAATCCTTCTCCCAAATCCTTCTCCCATCCTGTTGTATAACACTCTTGATGGCCTTACCATAGAATCATCGTTGAATCATCCTTGGTAGAATCCTTTAAAGGCCCACTGAGATGAGGAGACATCACCAGATTGACAAGCCTCTAATGGTAACACTGGTTCTCTTCAATGTTCCAGTAATATGTTTTTTTGTGTTTTTACCACTCTTTTCAACCCCGTTTTTCATGGACTTTGGTACTGGGATTCATCTTCTTCCTTGGAACTCAGGTTCAATTGAACAAAAAAAGAGATCTTGGATAAGTTAAACTTTATTCATAGTCCAGGCCTCAGATAACCTCAGCATTAAGCCACTGGTCACCATAGGCCATTGTTTACCTTTTCAATTGTCCATACTTAGACCATGTGCTTGCAAAAATTTACCATGGGTGCTTTTTGCACCCCCATGGGTGTGTTTGGGTAGAAGCACGTGTGTAAAAGTCATCAGTCTGTGTATTTTAACGACGTCCATCTTGCAGGGACTAGCTTTGTCTTCTCTGCCCTATTCCACTGCACAATTGTTTATTCAATGTTTATTCAACTCTAAACAAACCCTGATTCAAATTTCAGTACCTCCTATTTCTGAACAGCTCCACATTCCGTAAAAAATGTGGTAATGGTGTCACATGGTGTTTAGCATGAACATAAATAAACTTTTCAACAAAGTAAGAGCACATTCATGCTAATTTAATGCACCTCCACAGGTGATGCGTTTGGGCCCATTTACAAAACAAGGTGAACACGCAGTGTGATGCCAATCATCATACTGCGATAACGGTCGTACAGAATCATTTGCATTTGGATCTAATCACACCTGACAGTTTGAATCATGGACACGAAAAGTTACAGGCAACTTTTTAAAAGAGAATAAAAAACAATGACAAGTAGCAGGGACCAAAGTTGTAGTGTTGCAGCCACCAAGCATACCGCTGCTGCAGTCCCTTGCATGCATGTGATATTTCAAACCAAGCAGTTATGGTGAATTCAAAAATACAGTACACTCTCCTCGAATGTGATTCTCCGAAAAAGAACAGCTTTGTAATAGATTATTTAATCACTGACATGCTTGAGGAGGCATGAAAATGTAAATATTTAAGTGTGGTAAACACAACAGTAACTGTTTGACACATTAATTGTTTAATGCCTTCCAACCAAGAATTAACATAAGCAATTCTTCAGAAGGATAGTGCGAGCAAAGCAGAAAATTGGCCTGGAGGGCTTTGGGGAATTACAAAAGGCAGATTGCATGATGTGCTGCAAGTCTAAGCTAGTGGAACCGACATTTGAAGCTTTTTTCCCTTCTAATTATGATCCGTCTCTGCACTTTTTTTTAAGTCTCTTTCCCTCCCGAACTCTTGCAAAGCTCATTGAGAAGAGCTTTGTCATGTGGAAAATGAGCTTCGCTGTTTGATTGTTTTTCATTTGTTATGCTTCTCTTTTGTGTTCGGATGAAGACATTTGGGGGAAAATGACATCACCTTAAGTTCATCTCTTTTGGGGTGTCGTACTTGTTCACCTTTTACCCACCCAACACACAACAAAAGTTGAAACAAGATTGTGCACCGATGTTATCTCACCAAAAGAAAGACTAACTGTTGGATCGGGTGCAACTAAACATGCTTTTAGTTTTCACACAATTAAGTTTTACATTTTTAAATGCAATTTAAAAATTAAAATACATTTTTTAAATGAAACACTTGCCAATGCTTTTGTCTTGTCCGCTGTCGGTTTACACATTTTTCAAATTTCAAAGACGAAAAAGACACATGACTGTCAACAGTTATGCTTCCGAGTGGGATGTTGGTACACCTTACTGGAAAATTTCATGAAAAATACCAGTACGCTATGGCCCGATTATGCAACGTGTGGCGGAGCAACCTGTTCTGCTGCAACAGCAGAAGAAGCTGTTTGGCATGGTGAAAAGTCGTCCCATGTTCCCTCCCAATGTGGCATCCTTTAAAAAAAGTCTGTCCTTTCACTGGTGATGAACAGGGAAGGTGCTGAACACGCCCGTGAATATTATCTTTCCAACCCCGCCGCTAACGTGCACAATAGCATACGAAAAGTCCGGATCTTTTTCGCTACAGCCTCCCTCCTGTCAGCGATTTCAGGAGCATATTATTGTCCTCTTGCATCAGTAACTTCAACTTCTTTGCGCGTCAAAGTGACAGAAATGTAGGATTCCCCCCCCCCTCCCCCCCCCCTTACACTCTAACTTGAAACGTTTTTAAATTGCCCTGCCGTTTTCACACACTTGTGTGTTTATTTCGGCCTTAAAAAAGTGGTTGTCTTGCCTCGGCTGGTTTCCTTTGTTTTTTCCAGTAAAAACAGTGTGTGACTGTACAGGTCTTTTTTTCCATTTTGACATATTGTATCATTAACCCATGGTGCCTAATATCATCCAAAAACCTAAAATCTTTCTTTGTGTGTAAAAATGCCCAAATGTATAATGAAGCCTTCATATAACTTACAATGCGTTGTAAAACTGATGTACAAATTTAGCCACAAAGGTACTGTAGTCAAATACTAATACAATAATTATTTATCTAGAAAGCCCTTTTTTTATGTTTTTGTCCACCTCAAGAACGCTGACCTCAGTATAATGATATGCAAAGTGAAATGAAAAGTCAAGCCATGATGTGCGTCTTTTGCGTCACTTGATGGCAGTGTTTGCTTACCTTTTCCCATTTCTGTCTGCAAACAAATGGCTGCTCATGCTTTACCTAATGAGCTTTTTTTTCCACCAATAGGAAGGTATATTTCTTTACCTGCCTTACTTTTGCTTTCGAGCCGGGTGCTTTTCCTGTCATCCGGCACCCAAAGCGCATACAAACGTAACATCAGTTATAAAATCCTATTTAAATATATGTATATATAAAATCTATCCATCCATTTTCTTCTGCTTATACGAGGGGGCCACAGCCTAAGCAGGGAAACCCAGACTTCCCTTTCTCTGGCCACTTTGTCCAGCTCTTCCCCAGGGAGCCGTCCAGCAGGCATCCTAACCAGAGGCCCGAGCCACCTCATCCGGCTCCTCTCAATGCGGAGGAGCAGCGGTTCTACTCCGAGTCTCTTCTGGATGACAGTGCTCCTCACCCTATCTCTAAGGGAGAGCCCAGCCACCCTGCGTAGAAAACTCAACTCGGCCGCTTGTACCCGCGATCTTGTCCTTTCGGTCACTACCCAAAGCTCATGACCATAGGTGAGGGTAGGAACGTAGATTGACCGGTATATTGAGAGCTTTGCCTTTTGGCTCAGCTCTCTCTTCACCACAAGGGACCGATGCATAGTCCGCATCACTGCAGAAGCGGCACCAATCAGTCTGTCCATCTCGTGTTCCATCCTTCCCTCACTCGTGAACAAGACCCCGAGATACTCAAACTCCTCCAGTTGGGGCAGGACCTCATCCCCGACCCAGAGATGGCACGACGCCCTTTTCCGGGCGAAGACCACGGACTCGGACTTGTAGGTGCTGATTCTCACACAGTACTCCCCGAGGACACGTTCGAATGCCTTCTCCAAGTCCACAAAACACATGTTGCGCAAACTACCATGCACCTTCAAGGAACCTGCAGAGAGTATAGAGCTGGTCCACAGTTTAACTACCAGGACAAAAACCACACTGCTCCTCCCGAATCCAGGATTCGACTATCCGGCGGATCCTCCTCTACAGAACCTGTGAATAGACCTTATCGGTAAGGCTGAAGAGTGTGATTCAACGATAGTTAGAACACACCCTTCGGTCCCCTTTCTATTGAAGCGGGACCACCACCCCGGTCTGCCAATCCAGGGGCACCGCCCCCGATGTCCACACAATGCTGCAGAGCCGTGTCAACCAATACACGCCTACAGCATCCAGGACCTTAAGAAACTCCGGGCAGATTTCATCCACCCCAGTAACAAAACAACAACAACAAGAATTGCCACAACTGCCCGTTGCCTCTCATTGCTGGCAAAGCCAGAGTGGAATAAAGTCCAGCCCCTCTCGAGAGGACTAGTTCCAGAGCCCTTGCTGTGCGTCAAGGTGACTTCACCCACCAGTTCAGGCTACTTCCCTACCAGAGAGGTGACATTCCACGTACCCAGAGCTAGCCTCTGTAGCCGAGGATCGGACCGCCAAGGCTCCCGCCTTGGTCCGCCACCCAGCTTACTCTGCACCCGACCCCTTTGGCCCCTCCCACGAGTGGTGAGCTCATGGAAAGGGGGAAAATACAAGAATTTCATAAGGGGCTCCCTTGAGGTGCAGTGATTAGTGTACCTGGGTACTCCGGGTACTTGGGGGGGCACAAAAACATTTGTCCCCCAGTGGGTTAACTGGACACATGTGTCCTGTGATTGGCTTGTGACCAGTCCAGAGTGTATCCCACCTTTTACCTGAAGTTAGCTGGGAGAGGCTCCAGGTCACTGGTGACCCTAATGAGGACAAGCAGTATAGAAAATAGATCGATAGACAGAAAACTGCCCTCAGAGGATTATTTTTGCCTTCTTCCTGAGTCTGTGGTCTGAGAAAAATAGGGAAAAGTGGAAGTTATTAATTTTAACACGGCAGAAACCTCAACCACCTCCATTATCAGAGATTTTTTTTGGGTGTCTCACTACTTACACGGTGGCAAATTCAAAATTAATTATGCATGAATTTGATGCATAAATTACAGTTGAGGCATGATGGCGAAGGGGAATCCAGATGAAAATGGAAATCAGCCTATCAAAGGACAGTGTCAGAAATCCTTTTGGCGTGTGCACAAGATGGGAAAATAAATGTTTATTTTCGGGTCAATGGGGATGTTAATTACAATAGTGTTTTTTGCTTGTGTTTTATCTTTCCTCCCCAGTGTACACAACGGAGCGCTGCACCAACGTTGCCACCACATGGCTGGCTCCCATTTATTATAAATGACAGCTCGTCAACTTAAAGGACATTTTCAATGACAGGTTGCCTGTACCTCTGAAGATCAAATAGCACCACTCGAAGCTTAGCACCGGCAGTCATAGCACCAACTATTGCCTACGTGACTTGGACGTGCACCATTGCCTCCTTGCACAAGTGAACCTTTTAAGTTCAATTTGCAGATTTTTGGCCCCCCCAAAAAAATCCCAGTGGTAGGAGTATTTGTGACTGAATTAAGGAAGTGATTGAGTATCATAAGTAAATCAAAGATACCAACAAAACCACCACCAAGCTTAAGATGTATTGTTACTCATTCCAAGCAGTATGCATAAAGCACTTTGCGGTGAAACATCTTCCGGTTCCCTCTGCATTACTTTGAAAGTGTGAGTACTTTTAGTACTTGGTATTTGGTTTCACTGTACAATACTTACCTTCAATTTTTACACTTAAAACGTTGCCTGTTTTAGGGTAATGACAATTTCTCCTAAACCAACAGCCAGGACAGGAATCTTCTGCAGATGTCATCAAGGCCTACAAAGAAATGCATGCATTGTGACTATTGCTCTAAATGGGTATTTTATTTCAATTTCCACCAGAGGCTGTGATTGCAGCCATAACCTCTTAATGAGCATCCGAGGAGAACATTTTGTGTACGTTTGTCAGCTCCCCTGCGTGCACTTCCCTTGATAAACTGCTTGCAGCAGCATTTTCACCGGAAAGGTCTGGACATGTTTTTTTCCCCCTCCTCCTCCTACCACTATTACTTTTTGTCCTTTAAAGACTTTTCCGACGTGCACAAAACCGCTGGCTTCCCTAAGGAGGATGGAGTGTTTGCCTTGTGTGCAGCAGGACTATAAACATGATTCACAGCAGGTGGCCGATCAAATCTGTGCTGCAGCATGCTACATGAAAGGAAGGGAGGAAGGGGCGCTGAGGTTTTGCCTTCAACCAGCCTGAGGAGGACTGCAAAGCTTGCAGTCTTCTTACATATTAAGGCCCGACATGTCTGAGGATGATTGCGAGGAAGAACATGACACGCTTGGTTAACCTCGTACGTCTGGGGAATATTATGATTTATTGGAGCGTCTAGAATGTCAGTTAGCCTTTCTAACCAATGCAGGCATCCGCTGCCCCTCCAGGGGTACAAAAAACGTTCAGATGCAGCGGTCCTCTCGACAACAGCCCAAGTCAATTGATGTTGAGCACGTTGCGCCTGCAGATTCACCATCTGCTTCGTATCTCCTACTCTGCCGAGCGCATTAAGTAGGCTGATTATAGACATTATCCGTAAGTGCCACTCTTTTTTTGACAACAGATGGGAATTGTCCTGCAGTAGTGGCAGAAAAAAAAAAGCCGCTTTCCATATTTGTTGCCAATCACATGATTGAGCTTCTCAGACATAACTGTTATTAGTTGCATTTATTTTAGAACGGTGCAGAAATCATTATTTTAGTTTGTCCCGGGGCACAATGCTTTCAGTTCTGTTTGTCACTCAGCCTAGTGGGCGTGACCGATGTATCTATTTTTCGCCAGATGTGATCACCTAGGGGTGGTCGAGTATTGACCAAGTCGTACATTTGAAGAACACATTCTCACAAACGCTGAGCACTCAAAGATGGCGGGGACTTCATTTGGAAGTGCAGAGATATATACAGTGGTGTGAAAAACTATTTGCCCCCCCGTCCTGACTTTCTATTCTTTTGCATGTTTGTCACACAAAATGTTTCTGATCATCAAACACATTTTAATATTAGTCAAAGATAACACAAGTAAACACAAAATGCAGTTTTTAAAGGAATGTTTTTATTTTTTAGGGAGAAAAAAATCCAAACCCACATACCCCTGTGTGAAAAAGTCATTGCCCCTGCACCTAATAACGGCTTGGGCACCCTTAGCAGCAATAACTGCAATCAAACGTTTGCCATAACTTGCAACAAGTCTTTTACACGCTCTGGAGGAATTTTTGCAGAATTGTTGTCATTCAGCTTTATTTGAGGCTTTTCTAGCATGAAGCGCCTTCTTAAGGTCATGCCACAGCATCTCCATGGGATTCAGGTCAGGACTTTGACTAGGCCACTCCGACGTCTTCATTTGGTTTTTCTTCAGCCATTCAGAGGTGGATTTGCTGGTGTGTTTTGGGTCCTTGTCCTGCTGCAGCACCCAAGATGGCTTTAGCTTGAGTTGACCAACAGATGGCCGGACCTTCTCCTTCAGGATTTTTTGCTAGACAGTAGAATTCATGCTTCCATCTATCCCAGCAAGCCTTCCAGGTCCTGAAGCAGCAAAACAAGCCCAGACCATCACACTACCACCACCATATTTGACTGTTGCTATGAAATGCTGTGTTACTTTTACGCCAGATGGAACGGGACACGCACCTTCCAAAAAGTTCTACTTTTGTCTCGTCAGTCCACAAGATCTTTTCCCAAAAGTCTTGGCGGTCATCATTTTGTGTTCAATGATGTTATCTTTGACTAATAATTTACTCTTTTCTGTGAGCAGAAACATTTAAGTGTGACAAAAAGTCAAGAAGGGGGCAAATAGTTTTTCACACCACTGTAGATATATACAAATTTTAAATGCACATAAGACAGTAGGACGGAAGGTTGTGCTCGTGTTTGCAAAGCAGACGCACGGCTGACATTCACACTTTCATTATCAAGTACTTTGTATTTTGTATCACCCTTCTTTCCACCGGTGAATATTGATTCATGCCCTCGTTATCGCTGTCCAGACTGCCACTGACTAATTAGGCCTTCAACGTATAGCAGAATTATCTAACAATGAACTTCTAGCACTATGCTCTTATGGCATTTCTTTTTCCGTCTAGGTATTGACTAAATGCCACCCAGACATTGATTGCCCACCGCCATTAGCATGCCACGGATTCTCCTCTCATGAAAGCTTGTGATTGTAAAAACAGGGCGGTGGGTGTTAGTGTAACAGGATTACTTGGATTATTGTGGTTGCACTTGTTCTAACAATGGCCGGAGTGATTGCTCAATAGGGGCCATCTCTCACTGGTGGACTAAATTTGATTTAATCCATCGTCCTGAGAAGCCGTGAGCAGCCACTGTGTCTGCCTGGGTACCAAATCCGGGTCATCTGTTCAGTCTGTGAGTGACTAAAGTGGGGGAAGTGGTGTCTTCCCCAAGGACAGAACAGGAGTGACTAGGATGGAGAACTCAGGATTGAACCCACTCTACCTCCTGAGTCACCGCGGCAAATGCGATGAAAAACATTGGCATCAACAGCTGTGGCTGTAGGCAGCTTCTCGATATTGTTTGAACTCCAAGATGACAGGAGCTGGATTTTAATGAGTGGTCAGTAGGGGTGCAAAGATTCGTTTTAACAACAATTCGATTCGTGGCACAGTCAACAGGCATGACTGATCGACTTACGACAAATCAAACTGTCACAACTTTTAACGTCTTCATCCTTAAAAAAGCTAAAAACACACATTCGTACAAAACCTGCAGTGCTCAAATCCATTGCTTTATTTCCTAGTATCGATTCATTACCTTTCAAACAATCGTCAGATCGATACATTTTGATCGATGTAGTCGGATCATAGGAATATAAATGGATCAACTTAAGGGGTCGTTACACGCCTTGTGGTCCGCCTCCAGCAGCCTTCTAGTACTTTTTGGTATATTCTTTTAAAAATTACTGTTTAACTGACTTTTCCTCTTCTTTGAAATAAAGATAGAAAATAACATTTTAGAGCTGTAATTATAATACCGTAAAACCAAGATATTTTTGCCCAAGGTTATTACACCGTCACAATCTCATCAGCGCATTCCAACACACAACACATACTGTTACGTACAAACAACTCCGAGTCAATTATTTTTTACATAATTATGTTGGGTGATGGCCTTTTGAGGTGATTACTTTGACCTTTCCTGGAGTGCATTAGCCCACCACCCAACTGGGCTTGACCAACCCCAGTAATCAAGCAGGTGAAAGAGTGGGACCAATTAAAAAAGTATTTTTCTCCATGCTGTAGTTTGCACTCGGCACAGCAAATGCCATTTTAACGGCAAATTCATGCATGTGTAATTGCGAGGCTAATCGGCATAATGGTTTAAGTGTTGTAATGGAAGAAGCCACCACCTGGGCTATAGAGCGCATACGAGGCTCCTTTTCAATTCATTAGAGCCTTCAAACCTCATCGTCTGAGGTATGTACAATATCAGTCTTCAAAGTTAAACACACCTGGCGTTTTTTATTCTCGATTTACACTAAATAGGCTGATTTTGCACAACAAATAGTCTATGAAGACATTCTATGTACAGTAGTGTTCAATATACTGCAATAGCAATCCAATGTGACTAAGCAGATGAAGTACTGTTGTTAGTATATTTGTATTGCTACATGGCAAACAAGTAACCAGTAGGTGCGGTACATGCTCAGAAAACAAACAATACCCAGCATTCATGATATGCACGCTCTTAAGACTGTGCAATTGGGCAATTCGTTGAAAGGGGCGTGTTTAAAGAATTAGCAGCGTGGCATTCAGTCAGGGATCAGTAATCGATTTTGTGAAAAAACAGGTGTGCATCTGGTGGCCCCTGTTTAGGGAGGAAACCGGCACTTGTTGAAAGCCCGATGAAAAAGAGTTGTTCAAGACATTGTTCAGAAAACGGCATACTTCGGTTAAAAAGTTCAAGACGGCAAAACTTATGAAAAGGTGCAAAGAAAAAAATTGGCTGTTCAGCAGGGATATACTGAAAGGAAAAGAAGAAGCCTTGAAATGGGGAGCAAAATCTGAGATATGTGGCTATAAACGGAAGACAATTATCATAATGGATTAAAGAATAAAAAGAATGACAAAAGCTTAGCCAATGATCAACTACAGGATGATCAAAAACAGTCTGGAGTTACCTGTAAGTACTGTGACAGGGCAAGTTAACTGATCGTGTAACAACACTTTTATGGCGAATGTTCAGAATCAGCTTTAATGGCCAAGTATGCTTTGACTCCAAAATGGGTAAAGAACAGAAACAAGAAGACCGAAAAGGAGCGTGACAATACTTGACGTTACCTTCAATTTAGTGGTCAAATAGGTTTTGTGGCTCCAAGTGGGTTTTTATGTGGTGGAAACAAGTCAAAATGGCTCTTTTGATGCTAAACGCCTGGTTTTGTGATTCACAGGATTGCGAAATCCTGGAAAAAAAAAATTGTACAAAAAAGTTATGAATTTGTAAAGTACACAGCAGACTGTTATTTTTTTTAACACACTCCTTTCAACTAATTGGCAAATTGCACAGCCTTTAGAGAGTGCATATCATGAATGCTGGGTCTTGTTTGTTTTCTGAGCATCTACTGCACCTACTGGTTACTTGTTTGTAGCAAAAAAACATTATACTAACAGTGATCAATCTGGTTAGTCACATTGCACTGCTATTATTTTGTACTGTAAATATGTATGCTCAGCAGCCGCTCTGGGCACCCTAGTAGCTCAGCTCCCTCTTCTCCACAACATACCAAGTTTGCAGCACTGCTGACACCACAACCATCTGCCTGTCAGTCTTGTGTTCCATCCTACCCTCACCCATGAGCAAGACCCCAAAAATCTCCCACACTTGGGGCAGAATCTCATCCTGGCCACAACACCCTTTCCCAGGCAAGAACTTCAAGGCGCTCATTCTCATCCCAGCTGCTTCGCACATGGCCACGGACTGATCCAGTGACAGCTGAAGATCACCAGCAGGACCGCAACATCTGTAAGAAGCAGAGACCCAATTGCCTCAAAGCCCTGGCTGTGCCTAGAAATTCTCTCCATAAATGGTAATGGTTTAATTTATTTGTATTTCATTTATATATATATA
>QODF01000171.1:843907-856370 GCA_024372805.1 Oostethus manadensis
GGGCATGCCCGAAACACCTCACCAGGGAGGCGCCCGGGAGGCATCCGGACTAGATGCCCGAGCCACCTCAACTGGCTCCTCTCGATGTGAAGGAGCAGCGGCTCTACTCTGAGCTCCTCCCGGATGGCCGAGCTCCTCACCCTATCTCTTAGGGTGAGTCCAGCCACCCTACGAAGGAAACTCATTTCCGCCGCTTGTATCCGCGATCTCATTCTTTCGGTCATGACCCATAACTCATGACCATAGGTGAGGGTGGGAACGTAGATCGATCGGTAAACAGAGAGCTTTGCCTTCCGGCTCAGCTCTCTCTTCACCACGACGGTCCGGTACAGCGACCGCATTACTGCAGATGCTGCACCGATCCGTCTGTCGATCTCACGCTCCAACCTTCCCTCACTCGTGAACAAGAACCCGAGATACTTGAACTCCTCCACCTGAGGCAAGACCTCACTCCCAACCCGGAGGGTACAGTCCACCCGTTTCCGACTGAGAACCATGGCCTCGGATTTGGAGGTGCTGAGTCTCATCCCAGAAGCTTCACACTCAGCTGCAAACCGCTCCAGTAAACGCTGAAGGTCACAGCCTGATGAGGCCATAAGGACCACATCGTCTGCAAATAGCAGAGACGAGATCCTAAGGTCACCAAGCTGGACTCCCTCAACGCCTTGACTGCGCCTAGAAATTCTGTCCATGAAGATGTCCTTCGACTCGAATTGTCAAATGGTTGATTATTCTAAGGCACCCCTAAATTTACACGGTACATATACGTTGTCGTAAAGCATGAAAAGTACTTCCAATGTCGACTTTCTTGCAATTCAGTCTCAAAACCGGAACATCAGCAGCTTTTGACCAATGAACTTCTCTGCTTGAAGTAATGCATCATGGGTAGAAATAGCTTTTGTTTGTTATTTGAAACTCGTCTCATATATTCATGTGTTTACACTAGCGACCTTTTGGGTGTTAAGTTACTGTGTAATGATTTTAGCTTCCTTTGCAAATTGATACACTGAGTCAGTCTGTTATTCTTTCCTCACTGTCTCAAGAGTGGCACAGTATTTAAACAATTAAACAAAACTGTTGTCTGATGTATAGGTGATGTCACAAGATTGGAAACAAAGTCTTAAATTAGCTTCACTACCGTGTAAGCCAGAGGGTTCAAAGTTCAAGGAAAAAAGTTTGGGAAAATGACGGTACTTGCATTAATGGAAGGTAAGCCTACTGTATTGAAGTTTACAAGAAAAATGTCCATCCATCCTTCCATCTTCTATACCGCCTAAACTCATTAGGGTCGCGGGTATGCTGGAGCCTATCCCAGCTGACTTTGGGCGGGAGGCGTGTGAATGTTTTTTTGTTTTCCCAGCCAATTGCAGGGCAGACAAAAAAACATTCACACTCTAATGGACAATTTAGAGTGGCCAATTAACCTAACATGTATGTTTTTGGAATGTGGGAGGAAACCGAAGTACCCGGAGAAAACCCACACACGCACGGGGAGAACATGCAAACTCCACACAGAGATGCCCAACGGAGATTCCAACCCTGAACCTCCTGACTGTGAGGCCAGCATGCTACCCATTCATCCACCGTGCGGCCATACAAGAAAAATGTAGTCCTTCTAATTAGGATGTACAACTACGTTTTTTTTCCACACGGGGCGTATCTGCAAGGTGTTCAATTCCTGAAACAGTAGAAATGTGTTCAAATATTCATCTTGCACTCACACTTCATCGGGCACAACAGGAACATAACACTTGAGTGTAATGGTTGGCCTCACAGCGTGAGGGTATAAAAGGGGTGGGTCCTTGCAAGTGGATGGTGTTTCCCTGTTATTTGGGCGTCTAAAATGCCCAATACCTGTTGATTTCATTTCTGTCTTGATTTGGGACTCAAAAATTCCCAAACTGTAGAAATGTACATAATTGGAAACACATAAATAGCCACTACAGTCCTGAGGAGCAGGGCTGGCGGGTGGAGGGTAGCGGCTGGAGGAGGAGACACTGTATGGTAAGCTGGCTCTTCCTGGTGTGAGAGTTAGGGGTGGGGGCCGTGCAGACTCCTGGTTGGGTGTCCAAAGAGCTACAGTATGCACTACTGTCTAGGGATTAGGTTTCTGGGGGATTAGGTTTTTGGGGTATCTGCTTTCTCCTGCCCCCACCGAGGGGTCCTACCTAGCTGGTATTTAAACTGACTGTTTCATCCTTATGAAAAAACAATCTACAAACTACAAACTGTCATATTTAATTAAAATAACAAACGCCAGAAAGTCAGTTTCCACTTTTCTATATTTTTGGGGGTTTTGGACTTTTTGTTCAATACAGGGGTTATTACATGGACCTTCTCCACGCTTTGTTTGGCCCTCCAAAGGGCTCCAGCGGGACCTAATGACTTTCATTATCAGATGGGGGAATTTAATTTGATCTGCACCGCTGTCAGAGATGAGTAGTCTGATACGGTGCCATGCAGGAGACAATAAAAGAGTGAGTAATTGCTCTTTTTGGGGGTGAGGCGGGAAGGAGGGAGGCGGTTTTGCAGGTGACGACAGCCCAGACGGGTTGAGGAGAAAGGTTGGCGAGGGAAGGGAGGGCACACACCGAGCGTGGTTTATGAAAGAAATCAATACCGAGTTGCCACGGTCAGGTTATGAGATTTGAGCCAGGATCCGTTTACTCATTGTGACTGGAGCAATGGCCCGCGTTATTATCCACGAGGCCGCGAGATGCCTTGGCAAACAAAAGAGCTGGCTGGATGCGCGAGAGCCGAGTGACGCCAGATTAGGAAACCGGTTTGATTAGGAAACCACTCACTCGCGGAATTACAACCTTTTACCTCTCGACAAAACACCCTCACGCCCCGTCACGATGGGGCGGAACAAAGAACGGGCCCAGATAGGCGATCAATTTGAATGTGGATGTTGACCCGTGAAGCCTAAATGTACACGGTAAAACGAGCGAGGAACCAGCCTGATCAATCGTGCTTTCGTGTAGATAGCCGCCTACGCAGCAGATGTTTTAATATCGTGTCTCACTCGCAGCTCGCAATTTGGCAGGAGAAAAGGGACGCCGCCCTGCCAACCTCGATGGAGACGAGAAGGCCTCGGTGAATGGAAATTTCTGTGAGGTGTTCCTCTGCCAACCCGGCTGCCGGCTCTTCCCACGGTCCTCCATCCATCTGTCTCCACAGGTCTTTCAAATGGCAGCAGGATGGCCACTCTGCCGCCTCAGTGTGCTTCTTAAGTGTCAGCGATGGATCCAGAAACAGAGCTGGAGCAGCGCCGGTGATGAAAGTGAAGATAAATGATGTCTTTAAATGACATCTTTAGCAGCAGGAACACTAATAATGTGACTGATGTCAACGTCCTAGGTAGTATGAAAGGCCTCGTGTGACAAAGTCATGTGTTTTCTGGAGCCCATGGGTGTGACGTGAGTGGGAGTGGTTGTTTTTTATATGCGCCAAGCGAATGACCGGCAACCACGGCAGATTGTACCCCGTAGTTATTGTACTGATCGTATTTTTTCCCCTAGAAAAAGTCCCAAAATGATGGGTTGTCATACATTCGAGGTCGAAAGATTTTTTGAGCCAGCAGGTGTTGCCAAGTGACTTCTTCCCCGAGCAAGCTTTTCTTCCGGTCACTCACGTACACACAGTAGCCTTGAGATGTAGACGCTGGAAAAAATGTCTTAGCAAAGAACAAATGAAGATTTTTAATGCTAATTTTAAGATAACTGATCAATAAAGCCTCTGTGTGGAGTTTGCATGTTCTCCCCGTGCGTGTGTGGGTTTTCTCCGGGTACTCCGGTTTCCTCCCACATTCCAAAAACATGCATGTTAGCTTCATTGGCCGCTCTAAATTGTCCATAGGTGTGAATGTTTGTTTGTCTATATGTGCCCTGCGATTGGCTGGCGACCAGTCCAGGGTGTACCCCGCCTCCCGCCCAAAGTCAGCTGGGATAGGCTCCAGCATACGCCACCCTAATGAGGATAAGCGCTATAGAAAACGAATGGATGGATGATCAATGAAGCAGAATAATGAAACAACTCTCTAGCAGTTATTTCACTTATTTTCATTGCAGTGGACCCTCAGCTGCGTCATTCGTCCGTTCCAGAAGGTCCGGCCTAAACCAAACGTCCTGTGACTGAATACATTTTTCCCATAAAATGAAGTTAAATCCAATGAATACCTTCTGAACACTCCTAAAAAAAATCCACAAAACACTTACTATAGCACTTACAATAATATAACACTTAATATAAAGTTTTAGTTTAGTTTACTTCAAACATGCATACAAGAGGTTCTCCGGAAGCATGGTCATTTTGTGCCAACGCGCACCATTTTCGGTCATTAATTTGCCTGCCAGATGCAGAATTTATGCGTAAACCAAACGCAAACTTTTCAGGCGTACCATAAATAAAAACACACACGTTGCCACAGCAAATTGCGGGACATCACGGAGGCAAAATGCAAGCATGTGTAAACACCGCTTCAGCTAGTTTGCTTGTTACCCTCGGAAATTTTGCTTGATGATGGTCCATAGGTTCTCAGCTGGGTTGAGGTCAGGGGAGAGAGGGGCCGAACCATGCGTTTCTGTCCTTTTATGCGTAGAGCAGCCAATGACAGAAGTATTCTTTGCATCAAGAGATGCTGCATTCTCATGCATGAAGGTCATGTTGTTACAGAAGGTTCTTCCTATTGTACCATGGAAGAAAGTGCCATCCATCCATCCATTTTCTTCCGCTTACCCGAGGTCGGTGGGTTGTTCCACTCCGCAAAACTGGACAATCATTGGATAAAGGCCTTGTCCCTCCTAATTGGACGCTCGGCGTCTCTGGGAGTAATGGGCAGTGGGCTGGCCCAGACGCTCTGCTTCTGCATGATGATTGGTCTGAGAAGGAAACCCTTTTTGATTGACAGTGAAGTGAATGAAGCGGCGATCCGGAAGTAACTCACCCATGTAGCATTTTCCCATTTTTTTATTCTGTTGTTCTGAACTGATCTGGAGACTTTATCAATCCCCAGCGACTTTGTGTTGGATAAAACACCTCGGCTTCCCTCTGGTATTTGCAGACATAAAAGTGAAAGCACAAATTGTTCTGAGCTGTGAGTGCACAGTCAGTCGTCTGCCGCTGCACATAACCCGCCTCTCCTGGAGTCACCATCCCGGTGATTAGCGCGTCACGGGCTGTGAGCATGTAGCCACAGCGCACTTCTCGGTATAAAACATGTTGCTATGCTCCCGTTAATTACATTTATTTGATTTTGGCAGTAACTTATGTCAGACTCCACCCAAAACTCCTTTACTTTTTTTCCCTCCCTGCAGTGAGACTCCCTGCTGCACTAGCCTACCTCCCCCTCCCTTGCTCATCCAATCAGCAGTCAGAAGACAGTCTCATGCGTTCACGGACTTGGCGGTGAGTCCGATGTTTTTTGTTCTTTTTCCAAAATGCACATTTCCCCAACCAACTTTGGTTTAAAACAAATCTACGCGCTCAGCGCAAGGAGGCTGAAGAGGTTGCTGACCCTTGTCCTAGACTGATATCAGTAATCCAGAGAGCCCCAATGCCATCCATGAATTTCATTGAAAATGAAAAATAACAAAAAAGCTTTACGATACTAAAATCCTATAAATTAGAACACAGAGCTGGGGAACAATGACTGTACACATTACAAAAGCTGTCCACATAGATGTGTAACCTTCCTAACTCATGAACTCCATTCTGAGTGGCAGTAAGTTCATGGCAGTGGCCAGCAGAGGGCAGCATTGCTTTCCGTTGCACGAGAACAGCATGTGGCGTACCACTGCTGGGCCACCTTTTGAATGTGTGGGGGTCCTACTAAATGAGGAAAAAAGAGAGACAGGAGGATACGTGGGGGAAAGATAACCAAATGACTGACAGATGGGAGAAGATAGGGGGTTAGTTTTGCTGTCTGGGGGACTTCAACATTGTGATTCACTGCCGGTGTGGGAGTCACGAGGTCAAAATTGAAATGCCTGATTTAATTTGCGTTACATTCCCAGTCACATTGTACTTTGCTTCATTATTATAAGTGTGTCACATCCTTCAGAAGGAAAGCCATTACCTTCCACACGGTCTTGTCGGGTCTGCACTAGCTCTTAACTTTGAGAACAATTCTAAAAAAATCAAATACCATGACTTTTATAACATAGATACACCAGATTATGACTAATATTCATCTTAAATGGAACCCAAGGCTTCTATATTGTATCTCAGTCATCTTCAGTAAACCGTAACGGGAATTTGTCCATTATTAACAACTGATCATTATCAATAACTCATCATTATTAACAGCTGAACATCCCAATGGAAAGCATTTGTTTCTGTACCACTTCTCTGTCTTGTCTTGCAAGATTAAATCCACAAAAGACAATTCCGTTTATGCTTTTACGCTGAACGCAAATTAGAAAACTTTGATGCACACCACAGGCCTGTTTCTTGCAAATATTGCTCACGAATCTGTCTAAACCTGTGTTAGTGAGCCCTTTGCTATGGATCGATCGTCCTGTGGTGGCGGTGGGGTTATGTACGGACGAGCACGTACGATACACTACACTGTACAACAGCGCGCCCCACTTCCTGCCAACATCCAGCAACCTCACACGGCCTTTGAAGAGGAGTTCCTCATGCCGCAATCAACAAACCCCTCATCAACTCTGTGCAAAGGAATTCACGTAGTTGATGAATGCGGTATAACTGCACATTTTGGAATACTGTGGCCACACTGATTATCTCGGCCATGGCGAAGTGCTCAATACCACGGATTTGGAAACAATATCTGAGATAAATAGTTATGTGCACATGGAGCAAGTTAGAAATCTCTGAGTTCAGCTCAGGAAAGACGGGCGCAAAAACAAAAATGCTGCATTTCTATTCTTGCTGAGTGTAAAAAAAATACTTGGTTAGAACGCGTTCCCAGGAATGGTAAATATCAGCTAATGACCCTGGGAATCAACCAATTGGGTTGAGAAAGACACTACACTGCTAATAATTACGGCTATCCTACCTGAGGGACTTTTTGGTGATGGCCCGAGATCGGACCAGACTGATCCAAGTCCCTCTGAGGCTTCACGGAGTTGACAAACATGTTTTTGTCTGTGGTCATTCGAAAGTAATGCACTAAGCTCTGGCGTGCCGGCTGATTACGAGAGACCCTTTGACTCCCCTTTAAATGTCTTTGCTGTGGACAATAGATTTCCTTGGAGATTATTATTATGGTTCCCATCTAGTGGTCTACTCATTCATTGGTTCTAGAAGAAGGAGGTAGCATGCATGCAGTGCATGCAACGCATGCAACTCAGCAGGCGGCGTCTTGTTTGCAAATGTTTCCAAAAATGGGCGAAGTCATCTGGAAGCACCTGTTGCTTTGCTGATTTCAATCTCTTGACCCCCGTAATGGCAATTCTCCTACACCGATTTGATGAGCCAGAACACAACTGGAATACACCCGGTGAATGTCAGATGAAAGAAGGGGTGCAAAAAGAAGCACAGCTACTCATGCAGCCAAGCATCAGAGATGTGTGCCGAGCGCAGACGTCCAACTTCACCCCGTGCCGCACGTCTACGTATCCGTTCCAATCTCAGACCACCGCATTCTCCTGCAACTTTACCATATTTGACTTCTCGCGCCTCATCCCTCTCCCACTCTCACGCCGCCTGAGCTGTAAAGAAATCTATTTATATCAGGAATCACTTTTGGGTGAATTACAGCTAAATGGCTACAGCTGTAATCAGAGGATAAGTAGCAGGCGACATGGCAGGTGTTTGAGGGGAGATAAGACGAGGACCATTGTGCGACGCCGCCTCACTTCCATTTAAATGTTTTGGAGCTTCGACTTCCTTGTTTGATTTGTTACCTTGCAGCGTTCCCGTGAGCTGTCAGCGGGGAGATAGCAGGAGGTTTTCCCCCCCCCCCCGCCTTCAAGCCGTTTCCTCGGCTACCGCATGTGTTTTGATGTTCGGGGGTTAGATGTTGGGCACGTCCGCGTGGTATGACTCATGATGAGCGCTTGGCAGAGCTGGGGTTCATTATTAGATCACAAAAGCGCCCCGGTGAAAGCATGTTCAAAGGCTGGGTGGACTGAAATGCTCGGCTGTACATATATGGTTTCCATGCCGACACGCTCGCATCTTTACATGGAAAGAGGAATGAGACACGCACCTGACATCTCAGGAGGCAGTTGTTCATGAGCTCTTCTGCTTTGCTGGTCCTCCAGAGAAGTTAAAGCCGATGTGTTCATGTTTGAATCCCGGGTCAAGCTTTCTTGACAGTCGAAGAAGCACAGAATAGTGACCCACGTTGGTCTTAATACATGAGAACACCAAGAGGAAGCAGGTGAGGCTCCGCCATATCACACCTGTGCTTTCAATGCAAGCCCATTTTCCATTGGAGACTGCACGAGAAAGTTCTGCGTTGCCTTTGGTCTGTCAGAGGTTCATGTTTTCCTTGCCTTCATCACCAAAGTGCTTTCTCATGTGGGGTCCAGTGGGTGTCCAAACTTTTTTCACCACGGGCCACGTGCTGCAAAATGAAAGTATGCGAGAGCCACTTTGATGTTTCGTAAAAAGTGATATTTTGCAAAAATATTTCAAGACAAAAAAATGCATGTCAGCTTTGTGATGATGTAGGTGAAAAAGGGTTTTGCTGTTTTTCCCCATTTTTGCTTTTTTTTTGGGAGGGGACTTTTCCAAAAATGTCAACGTTCTTCTTCAACAAATGTTGGTAAATTTGCTTTTTGAAATATTATGACTTTATTCCCATAATATTCAAACGTTTTTCACTAACCTAATTTCCAGAAATGATTTTTGTTTATTTTGTTTTGTCTGTTTCTCATAATATTGCAAGGTAAAAAATAAACACTTTTTAATGTTTCAGCCCTTTGCTACTAAAATGACATTATTTTTGCTGCTGATATGAAAAGTTAATTCTAGTCAAATTGCAACTGTTTTTCTCGATAGAGTACGCCATTTTTTCTCTTACTATTCTGACTTTATTCTTGCAAAATAACAGCCAATATTGCAACTAAATGCTACTAAAATGATGTTTGTTAGCTTAAGTTTTTTCTTTTGACCTTTTTTTTTACTTTATTCTTGTAAACCGCTGATTTTTCTTTTTCAAAAATGTTTTTAATTAGTTTTCCTGCCAAATTATATTTTTAGAATGTGCTACGGGGGCCGCACGATGGATGAGTGTGCAGCACGTTGGCCTCACAGTCAGGACGTTCAGGGTTCGAATCAGACTTCGAACAACATAAACATGCACAAATTGTCCATTAGAGTATGAACGTGAGAGTGAATGGTTGTATACCGCCCAAAGTCAGCTGGGATAGGCTCCAGCACACCCGCCGCCCCAATGAGGATAAGCGGTATAGACAATGGATGGATGGAATGTGCTGCAGGCCAATCAAAACGCAGCCCTGGTTTAGACCTACTTGTTAGTTAGCTTCTACTCGCTGCAAAGAATCTAAAAGGAACGGGTATGATCATCAGCTTTTCTGATTTACAGTATTTTCAGACGCATGCCAAAACATACGGGCTACAACAAAAAGGCAACGGAAGAAAAAGAGTGAGTTTAGTTGAACTTTCATCCACTAGTTAACGAGACACTCGCTGTATTTTTCTTATCCCTCTTCTCCCACAAGTCCATCAAATCCATCTTCTGCATCTGACTTGAACAGCTGGGCAATTTTGCCGTCAAACATGCCGGCTCCCCTGTCATCGTTGTCGGCCGTCAGTCTCGTTGTCAGTCGGCTGCTCAGCTTTCTTGGAGAAGAGTTAAAGCAGATACCTTAGCCCAGGTATCCACAATCCATTCACATGTGGCGGCGTAACTCGCCCGGCGCTCGGCAAAAATGTTGTTTTGCAGCATACGGGTAGGATACCTACTGGAGGCATGGCGGAGGTAAGCGTACGTACTGTACGTGTGACGTGATGTTCTCTGATTGGTTTATCGCTGACACTGTACTGCACTTTGCTGCGTATTTAAGGTAAGAGACTTGTAGAATTTTAACTCAATATACATTCCATTTCAAGTTTTATTATAACATTACATTTGTATTACAATACTCGCTATTTATACAGTATTAAATGTGCAGAACAGTGTTTTTTTCCATTGTATGAGGGGTCTTCCGAATTAGCCAAATTTCATGTTAAATGTTGTTCGGGTTACAAAAAAATTCGGCTTACAAAAATCCTTTTGGAACGAATGAATTTCGTATCCCGGGGTTCCGCTGTACGTCTGTAAAAATCTCAAATTTAAAGTAATAGATAATCTGACATTGGGAATAGACGACGTATTAGAATACATTCATTCATTCATTTTCTATACTGCTTATCCTCATTAGGGACTTTGGGCGAGAGGCGGGGTACACCCTGGACTGGTCGCCAGTCAATCGCAGGGCACATATAGACAAACAACCAGTCACACTAACATTCATACCGATGGACAATTTAGAGTCACTAATTAACCTAACATGCATGTTTTTGGAATGTGGGAGGAAACCGGAATACCCGGAGAAAACCCACACACGCACGGGGAGAACATGCAAACTCCACACAGAGATGCCCAACGGAGATTTGAACCCAGGTCTTCCAGATCTCCTGACTGTGTGGCCAATGTGCTAACCACTCAGCCACCGTGCGTCCCTATTAGAATACATATCAATTAAAATTCATAATAGAACTATTCATCTGTGGAGATTGCAGCATTGATCCGATAAATCCAAACAAACACAAAGCAGCAGATGAATTTATCAATAGGATGTTCAGTATGCGTTTATACCCAACTATAACAAGACCCGGCAGAATTACAACACATAGCACTACGCTTATAGATAACATTTTTACAAATAGCATGGAGACTCTCAGTATTAGGGTCTTATTGATATGTGACATCTGCCTGTCTTCACATTGTATGACTATGACTATGACAAAAAACGATATTTAAATGATTACGAACCGAGGAAGCACTAAGCTCACTTGAATCACTTGATTTATTGCACACAGAGAAGGATGTACATTGTGTCCTTAACAATTTTCTTATACGACTATTGTGGTTTATGTGAGAAAAATTGTCAGATCCGTCAAGTAAGACTCGACCAAATGCTTGCAAAAATAAAAATACTTTATATAAACAATTTCTCAATTTAAGAACTGAAGAATCCGAAAACAGATATACTGTACATTGTATAAAAATGAATGAAATTATCCAGTAAATCATATTATACCACTGTACTAAATATCAATAAAAGCAATATTAAAAATCTTTGGGGAATACTTAATAATGCAATTGAAGAAAATATTACTACTACTACTACTACTACTAATAAAAATACATATCCAAATTATTTTATCAATGACAATAGGGAAATCTTCAATATGAATAAAATTGTAAATGGTTTGAATATTTTTGGTAAATGTCCGATTATTACATTCAGATTTGGCAGAAAAAACGGCGGAGTCACCGCTAGAAATCACCTCAAATACAATGTTTCTCTCTGAAGTAAACAAGGCAGAAATTATAAATATCGTTAATAATTGTAAAAAGAAAACACCCACTGACTGTTAAGAAGTACATCCAAACCCTTAACTTAGATATGCAACTTATCATTCCAAACTGGGACATTTCCAAATAAAAATTAAAATTGCAAAAATAATACCACTCTTCAAAAATGGGACCAAACATATTTTTACAAGGTATAGACCAGTCTCTCCACTCCAAGATTTTAGAAAAACTTTTTAATAAGAGATTAGAATCATTTATTGATAAACATAATATAATTCATGATAGTACGGTTTCAGGTCAGAAAGATCAACATCAATGGCGGTATTTGAAGCAGTGGAAGAAATTACAACAGTAAAAAATATGCAGTTGATTTTAAAAAATGCCTTTGACGCCATCAATCATTCAATATTACTCATAAAAATTGAAAGATATGGTATTAGGGAAGTGGCCTTGAACTGGCTATTTATTAGGGAGACAACAATTTGTGAAGTTGGGTGATTGCAAATTTGAGTGTGTGGAGATCGCATGTGGGGTCCCTCAGGGATCTGTATTGGGGCCCAAGCTGTTCAATTATATATAATGATATGATATAAGATTTTTATACTGCACAGCTTTTATGCAAAGCCAATAAACATATCCTTCCTACTAATATTCAAAAGCTCTTCACACAGAGAGAAGGGGGTAATAAACTGAGGGGATGTGGTCATTTTAAAAGAGAACCAGCAGGAAAGGTTTGTGTGCGTCAAACTTTGGAATAGATTGGGGTTGCAGGTCAAGCAATGTCCAAATATTAATCTATTTAAATCATGATGCATCTATTATTAACATCAACACAGATTACCATTATATATTTTAATCAAATTTCTCTTGTATTCAAAAAAATATATGCATATACAGTATATGTGTGTGTGTATGTGTGTATATATATATATATATATATATATATAT
>QODF01000171.1:856700-875854 GCA_024372805.1 Oostethus manadensis
TGCCTCGACCACCGCCGAAGCCGCGTGCCGCTTGGCCTGCCGGTACCTGTCAGCTGCTTTAGGAGTCCCGCAAGCCATCCATGCTTGATAGGACTCCTTCTTCAGCTTGACAGCAGCCCTAACCCCCGGTGTCCACCATCGGGTTCGGGTCTTGCCGCCACGACTGGCACCGACCACCTTGCGGCCGCAACTACGACTGGCTGCATCAGCAATGGAGGCACGGAATACGGCCCATTTGGACTCAATATCTCGGGTCTCCCTCGAGATGCAGGCGAAGCTCTGCCGGAGATGAGAGTTGAGGACTCGACGAACGGGAGACTCTGCTGATAAAAGTGCTGATATCAAAGATTTTAGACAGCTGTGGGCTATCCCAATTACTTGGGTTTACATGCCCAGTGCCGTCCCTGAGGCGGCACTGGTTCAATTCTTCATTGGTCTTCCTGGCCCAGGCCGTCACCTAGATCTTCCTCACTTCATCGGACTCCAGCCAACCTCGCGCCATGTTATCCCTGTTTAGTTCAAGTACGTTCTGCTCCTGGTTTTTGTACCCAGGCTGTGGGTATTGTCGCACGGCAGTATTATCTGTTTTGCTTGTTTTAGCCATCTGCTAGTTTTTCTTAGCAGGACCTTTAGTTCTTGCTGGTGTGCTCCCTGCCGGCCTTTTATGCCTACTGCTTTTGTTACATTTTGTATTGAAACATGTTGTTCCTCCCTGAACCTTGTCGTCTTCGCATCCTGGGGCTCAACCACTCGGCAGCTCCGCAAAATCCTAACAGGTATAATGCAATACTCGTTTTTTGCTGATATCGGACCAATATCCGATATCAATATCGGTATCGTGGCACTCCTTTTAAAGTACAGTGACTGTTATGTTCTCCATGATCCACACAGATAATATTAGGTGATGAACTCATACTGGGAATCATGGAACTTGAAATCACGAGCCTGAATATAAAACCTTCTTTGTCTCTCCATGCCCCGCGATTGACGGGTGATAGTAAACTGGGATAGGCTCCAGCTCTCCTTTGATCCTAATGACAGCAACCGGTATAGCCTCTCTTCTAAAATGTCATATTTCTAACATTCTTGTTTTCCCAGACTCCATTATAAATGAGAACCATTGCTGAACCATTTGCTGCTCATTGTTGACCTTTCTGGATGGTGGCCTTTCCTGACAGCCAGATCACCTGGTAGTGTTACTGCACTAACAAACTAATTGTAAGTTTGAACTGCTAATGCAACACCTTTTGTCACCCACCTCGCATTCTCTTTAATCCTCCGCCTTGTGAAGTTGCGGCAGCGAAAGACAAAGGTTTGTTTTCCCCGCTGGCAGGGATTCCTGATCTGCTGCCACTAATTGACGCTGACGATTTGTTTGGAGTCAGCGTGAAGGCAAACACGACATAAAGCTGTCATGATCAAACAGTGCTCCCTTTGCCCTCTTGACAATTTATTGGGGTGAAGAAGAAGAGAGAACACGTCTACACCGTGAGGCTCAGGTTCAAAAGCTTTGCCTATGTGACTGCCGTCTGATATTTCTGACTCGCGTTGCAGGGAGCTTGTATTCGTGCACGCACAAGTTACGATTTAGTCTTCCAGAGGCTTCTCCCTCAGCTGTTAAGAAGCAACCCAACGGCTGTGCACAGATGTCGGCGGGTATGCGTGCGCCAGTTACCGGTCCCTTCTGCACTAACCCCAAACAGTCATCATCACTAAGGCAGCTACTCCTGATGAAGGAGAGCCAGATTTTTCTTCTTCTTCTTTCCTCTTCATCTCACCCGTTCCCTCACGTCTCCACCTCTGGCTCTCCTCTCCATCTCCCATCCAGTCTCTCCAACCTCGTCGGACTCTTTTCATTCCTGTGAAGAAGTGTTCATCTGAGAGTTCACGCAGGAGTTTTTTTTTTTTTTTTTTGGGTTGGGGGAGAAGGGGAAGTCTCTTTGATGCCAGTCTTGATATCTTTCAGCCCCTTTCACAGAGACCCACTGTAAACTTCCATAAGAGCTATCCGGAGTTATGTGACTCTCTCACTGGAGAGTTGATTGCCAAACAGAACCGTTAAATACATACAGTATCTGATGCTGGATTTCACCGAAAACTGTCCTTTTTAAACACCATCTTGAGAAGACCATACGACAACTGTCTTCAATTGTTTTTTTATCGTAGCTGGATTTTGACATCATATATTGTACTATCTACTATATATGTATATAGTATATAATATATAGTAAATATCAGGGGTGTAACGATTCATTCACTAAATTGATGCATCGATTTATATTCCTGTGATCCAACTCCATCGATCTGTGTTCACCAAATTGCGAACACGTGGATTTAATCGATACCAGGAAATAAAGCAATGGATTTAAGCACAACAGGTTTTACATGGTTGTGTGTTTTTTAGCTGTTTTACTGAGAAAGACGTTAAACGTTACCCTGGTAAGCTTGATTTGTCTGAAGTCGATTAGTCATGTTCAATTTGGTATGGGATTTTTTTAGAGTGTTGGACCTCATCCAAAGTGAAGTCCAACTTGAAGCCTTTCAAACTCATGGATGGGAGCGTCAGGACAAGATAAAAGGGACGTAGCGAGTGTTAAGGTTGTGCATGTTTGTGTTCTGGTTGAATGGGGGTCTCGTCGTTTAAGAGCCACTCTTGTTCTGGCGTATGTTCCATTTTTTCTTGCAATGATAAGCGTGATGATCAAACACCTCCTCGTAGCTTTAATAGCATCTGTGCAAACGTTAAAGTATGTACTTTAATATCTCTCTGCACATGAAATGTCATTCTAATCTGCTGGTGTGAAGTAACTTCTTTACAACTTTGGTTAGAGAAGTAAATTAGGTATCAAATTAAAGTCCGTCATGTTTTATCAGATAGAATGAAGTGATGGTTAAACTTTATTCAAACAAGACGCAAATTAATTTGTCATGAATTGTTGCTTACCTTTTTCTTTATATACATAACAAATGTATACCTGATTCTCTTACAAAAAGCAAAGGGAATTTAGGGAACTTCACCTGCACTGTCTGGTATCCAGCTATTTATTTCACAGGTCAAACTGCTTGAATATTTGGCTAAAAAGTTACCGAATCATTTCGTATCGTATCGTTCTAAATGCGCCAATATTGTCCTTAAATCGAATCAGCAACCACAGATTGAGATACGAATGGAATCGTTGCATCCCTGCTACATATGCACTAGAATGCAGAATCTGCTACTTATCACAGGTAACTGACTCCACTTCCTTCTCATCCATCCCCACAATGTCATTGCTTTTTAATTGAGCCACTTTATTTTTTTACACTGTGGGACGCGGAGCGTCTATTGATTTCGATGGGGAAGCGTAGAGTGGGTTGTTCCACCGCACAAAACTGGACGCTCATTGGATAAATGCTGGACTTTGTCCCACCCATTGGGCTGGCCCGGACGCTGGGTTTCGTAGTGCCGACTACGAGAGTAGACCACGTTGGAGCCGGCGAGCATTCAGCCCACCTTCGCCAAAGCCTTTTGGCATGAAATTGTTACTACGTCAGGTTGAATCTTTGTTTTGGATGATAAGTGATGATGTGTAAGTGTGAATGACAGGGTAAAACCCAGAAAAATATCTTCCCTTTGTAAGAACTATGGCTACGTGTAGACAGGGCCTGAAAAAAAATCATAATGCGTCTCTGCCATTGTTTAGGTGGCCGGGCCAAATGTGGAGGCGGGCCGTATCTGGTCCGCGGACTGTCGTTTGGGGACCACTGATCTAGACTGTCTTCTGACTGCTGATTGGATGAACAGGGAGGGGGAGGTAGGCTAGTGTAGCAGTGAGTCTCACTGAGTGGGAGAGAAAAAGGTGAAGGAGTTTTAAGTTTAATCTGAAACAAGTTGCTGCTGAGTAAAATAAAATAATGTTATTAACGGGAGCATAGCAACATGTTTTATAAAACCTCCCAACGGCATCAGGAAAAGTTTTTACATTTGTCTGTAGAATTTTGAGAAAATAATGTTTGGAAAGCCTCCAGATTTAGCGAGAAAATCGCTGAGTTGGGAAGACTGGGCTGTACATGAGATGGGAAGCCATTCACAGTTAGAGAGTACATGAAATAATTGTTCATGAAAATATCAAAGCATCTATTGTATTCTCTTAATTCAAAAATAAACAGGAAATTATTGAGAAAATAAAAGCATGTCTCTCCGTGCAAAGACAGCCAAGAACAGGATCAATAGAATGGAATGGTTATTGATGACAATTTATCACAGGAATACAGAAAAACGGTATTTGAGCAAACAACACTGATATGCAGATATATGAACTACGATTGGCTTTTTTATCTCAAAGTTGGCTACACATTTTTTATATTTACACAAATCAGTTCAGTGTTTAAATTAGCACAGACTACACTTGGAGCCGCACTTTTGTTTGTTGAAGTTTGTGCTTCCAACAGGCAACATTGGCAGCACGGTGGATGAGTGGGTAGCATGTTGGCCTCACAGTTAGGAGATCAGTGTTCGAATCTCCATTGGGCATCTCTGTGTGGAGTTTGCATGTTCTCCCCGTGCACCCGGTACTCCGCTTTCCTCCCACATTCCAAAAACATGCATGTTAGGTAATTTGGCAACTGTAAATTGTCCATTAGAGTTTGTATGTCTGCCCTGCGATTGGCTGGTGACCAGTCCAGGGTGTACCCCGCCTACCGCCCAATGCCAGCTGGGGGATCGGGGGATAAGCGGTATAGAAAATGGATGGATGTACATTATTATCCTGTAAAATAAATGAAAAAATACTCTCAAAAATGTTGTAGATTAGCAATTATTGACAATAATTTGTAGGACAATTATCATCCAACGAGATTTCATGACAGGCCTACAAGTGACTGACCTTGATGCCGCATATCCTGCCCCAAGTGACAGACTCTGGAATCGCTTTCATATGCTACCATCACAGCATCGGATTCTGCAAGATATACAGTACATAAAGCACATTACGTTCAGTTTGTCATGACAATAACTCCGGTGCTGGGATAGGCTCCAGCATACCCGCGACCCTAATGAGGATAAGCGGTATAGAGAATGAATTTATAAGTTCTGCAATGTTTTGCGGCTCCCGGAAGACAAAGCAAAATGGCTCTTTTGATGGTAAAGGTTGCCGACCCCTGCTATAGCCAGATTCTGGCCAAGGAATAATTGAATAATGCCGTAATTAAGAAAGAAGTATTGTGTACGTTGGCTAGATTTTTGGATTAATAGTTTTACCGATGAATGAAAATGAGACGCTCTGAACTTGTCCAAACGAGCATTTGTTGCTTGGCTTCATTCTTTTCTTTGTATGTCGCGGTGACCTTGCTCCCAAACACTCTTTTCATTGATTTGCAGCCTTCGTCGTGCTCCCCACGCCATCCTCGCACACACTTTTGGATTTACTTGCTTTTCCTTTGGATGCTTTTACGAGTGGCTTCCTAATAAATGCTGAGAGCATTCATTTAGTGGTGGAACAATGGTAAAAAGGTGCGTGGGATGCGGCAACAAGATGTTATTCCTTATCCTTTTGTTGATTGCCTTTGCTGTAAAAAAAAAAAAAAAAAAAAAAACTCACTTACATTCCATTTGTCGCAAGAGCTTGAACAAGTGTTCGCAATTAGCTGTCAATTAACAGTGCTGTGGCCATCTGTCCATAAGCAGCATCAACATCTTACTGTTCTGTTCACAACCCAGTGTTGTTTGTATGGTTTTAAAAAGGGGAGAAAAATCCATGTTGGTGTGCAGCTGTAACAGTGTTTTTTTTTTTTTTTTGTAGGTTTAACACATGCTGGATGAGGCAGGCAAAGAATGTCAGGGTCAGGCCTGCCTCCTCTCCAGTTAATTGGCCTGGCTTGTAGTTGGCGACGTGACAGATTGAATAATCAAACTGCCTCCGATCCCCCTGCGGTATATCCTGGTTGACTATTAATGACCTGCTGCAGCAGACTCCTTTCCTTTGGCGTTCCTTCTGCTGTCTCTTCTACTGCTCTCCGCTATTTACATCTTGGAGCATCTGAGTGTCTGGCCATCCCTGTATGTGCTGCTAGCATTAGATCTTTGAAGGTTAGATCATAGGATGGGGAGGACAGGAAGAGCTGTTGATGGCTTCTTGTCATTTTGCAACATCAACCGGTACTCTTTGCTCACACACCCTTAGCAGGATTTTGCAACCTCCAATTAACCTCCACAAAAAAGCTCACTCATTCCCATCCACTTTGTTTCTATGGCACATTTCCCATGCCAGTTCCAATTAAACCAATAAAAAACATCAAATGAGAACCACAAAGTTACAACAACAAGAGAAAAATGATATTGTAATGAATTACAGTCAAATAAATACAAACAAATACATAAAAAGTCACAGTGGACACCTTGACTCATGCCAATTCATTCAAAGCTTTAAAACCATCAGCAAAAATCACTTCTAAAATGAACAGGAAGCCAGTGCAGGGGGCCAAGAATCGGGGTGGTAGTCCAGAATAAAAGCGTGCACGACTTGCTCAAAGTGTCAAACAAATGAAAATGATGGCTGTGGGCTGCACATAGTTATTGAGGGGGCCCAAGTTCAACAGGGAACCAACAAGACCTAATAACACAATCTTAGTTTTTTATATTGAAAAGTACAAAAAAAAAGTACCCATGTTCTAGTTTGGAACGAATCGTGTCATTATTTCCACAGATGGCATTTTTTAAGGGCAAGAGTCCACTATCATATGTGTGATACGCTGCGTTCACACGTGATTTGGAATTGGATCAAATGTAACAAAAAGGCTGATGGTGCGCATTTTGGGTCCATTCAGTTAGCTTTCCGAGTGGAATTGTTATCGTGGGCCAAAGCTTTTGCAGTGAGTGACATGACATGATTGGACAGCTTTTATGGCATTTTACGTGAGTATACGCAAATATTCCGTACCAACATGCCTTCTGCTGTGTGGAAGACGTTTTACTTTTTTTGAATGTATTGATTATTTATATATTGGGCTGGAAGTCATCAACTTAGAGCTTCTGTGGTACCCTTTTAAGGAGCACTGTTTCACACACACATTGGGGGGGGGGCAGAGCAGAGAGACATCGCAGATGACAGACGATTTTATGTTGTAATTATTAATGGCCCCGCAATATGAAGCGCTGAGAACATATAAACACTCACTCGTGAACGCGCTTTTTGAAACCCACCAGAACCGGAACTATACACAGGGTTGCAGCTCAAGCAACGTCCAAATCTTCATCTATTCAAATCAAAATACAAAGACATGGTTCCGTCTCAGCACAGGAATGAGGAAAGAGGTACTTGAACGTTACCTTGTGTTTCGCAGACTATTAGACATCGTTACAATTACTCATAACTATGGAAGGCCTAGATAACAGGTTGTCTATTAATCCCCTTGTAGTATGTACTAACTGTATGGACATGACAATTCATATAAGGCATGTAATATGACCATTATTATGACTGTGCATTATATTAATTAAGAATAGAATGAGAATATCAGACTTCATATCACACATGTGTAGCACATTTATTGCTTACGTATGATCTTCTCCTATTGGAAGTGTCATTTACTTGCTTGATTATGGCCATTACTATTATTACTAGCACTATTACATTCATACATAATTATCAGAATCCTGATTTCAGTTTTATAAACTAAAATCTTGTCTCTTTTAATGCACAGTATAGAACACATACATTAGGGCAGACAAGTGGAGACTCGTTTGCAGGAGGTCATTCCCTCTCCTCACAACAAACCTCCGAAATCTTGTCTTTTTAATGCACAGCACAGGACACTTGGCCAAGAGCGGTCATGTGGTCAGAACCAATCCCCTCTCTGGCAACAGGTCCACAAAGGTCTTGGCCTCTTTTAATGCGCTATCCAAACTAATTATTATTACCCCCGACACTAATAACCATTCTATCTTTTAATCACATTTCTTTTGTTTGCAGAATAAAAAATATATACATACTGTATAGTATATACAGTAATTGGCTATAATACATGATTCATATGTTGATATAATGATGAGTAATGTCACAAGCTGTACAATGTATATACAATGTATATATGTATATATATAAAATACAGTATATATACTGTACATATAAATATATTTTCTTTGTTATATGTGCATTTTCACCTTGGTCTGTGTTGTGTTTGTCGTGTGGCTTGAAATAAAACACTCACTCACGCCAGATCCCATAATGCATCGCGACAGCTGCTGATAGGCCAGCGGCGCTAGACGGAAACAGTACCTGACCAATCAAGCTTTTCCAGAGCACCATATTGAAGCCAGTGGTTAGCCCCAAACCATGGCGTAGAGTAAAGTTGACTCCGGAAACAGATTCTTTCAAAACCGATGGGAGGCTGAGTATTACCGACATTGCCGGCAAACCCTTGTGTCTTATTTGTGGAGCTGATGTGGCTGTACTTCAGGAATTTAACCTACGACGGCACAAAGTTAAAAAAAAATGGAACACGGCGCAGGAGCTTCAGAAAGAGTGTAAGAAGAATCCGACATCTCAGCAGACGTTTTTCACCTGAGCAAAATCCCAACGTTTTATAGCGGCGGAGGAGATCAGCTCGTCCATTTACCGAGGGAGAGTTTCGGAAGAGCCGTATCGTGAACGTGTTTCATGTCTTGTGTCCAGGAAAAAGGCAGATGTTGGCCACTGCTTTACCAACACAGCTGATTGAGAGAAGAAAAAAAAACATTCTTGCCTACTCTCTTCCTGTAGATGAAAGTACAGACGTGATGGACACTGCACAGCTGGCGATCTTCATACGCGGAGTGGAATCCAGGCGGTCTGGTACAGCGACTGCGTTACTGCTGATTCGTCTGTTGACCTCACGCTCCAACCTTCGCTCACTCGTGATCAAGACCCTGGGATACTCCTACACTCCCAGCCGGTAGGGTGCAATCCACCCGTTTCTGACTGAGAGCCATGGCTTTGGATTTAGAGGTGCAGAGTCTCATCCAAGAAGCTTCACACTCTAAACTCTGCAAACTAAAAGCTGAAGGTCACAGCCTGATGAGGTCATCAGGACTACATTGTCGGCGAATAGCAGAAAACAAGATCCTAAGGCCACCAACTGGACTCCTTCAACGCCTTGGCTGCACCTATGAAAGTTATGAGCAAAATCGGTGACAGAGGGCAACCTTGCTGGCGATGCGAACCGAGCTCCTGCTCTGGTTGTTGAAATGCTTTTTCCGAGTCCACAAAGCACATGTAGACCGGTTGAGCAAACTCCCACGTACACTCCGGTATTCTTACAAGGGTGTAGAACTGGGCCAGTGTTCCGCGACTGGTACGAAGACCCCATTGCACCTCCTGTAGTCGAGGTTCGAATAATGGTCGTACCCTTCTTTCCAGCACCCTGGAATAGACTTTCCCAGGGGGGCTGAGGAATGTGATCATCCCCTATGGTTGGAACACACCCTCCGATCTTTTTTTTTTTTTATGCATCAAATTGCTATCACCAGTACCAGCCTGAATTTTTCTTTTCATCAAACTGGAAACCAAATCAGTGGTATTGCACATCACTAGCTCATACCATTGCAGCCTTTAGAGACCCTTGTGGGCAGTGAAATGTCCAGCTCAAATGTCTTTGGTGGTGTCCTTCTCTTCCTTTCCATCACACCGTGCAGGCATTCGGCCATAAACCAAAACCAACCCTTTATGCGGTGTGGCACTTATTGGGATTTGTCGGATTTTATACAGCACGTAAAAAGCTTTATTTAGAACGGCACAAGAACAACAAACACTTTACAGAGTATGGTGAGTTCGAGAGGGTCACGGTACAGCATCAATCGGCAACTAGCACAACCAAAACGTGCGTGCCTGACAGTCCGAATGCTAAGCAAATACCGCAAAAAATAATTGAATTGATGACCAGCTTTTCTCTCCGGATACCAGATAATACTCCGGATCCAGATAATGGGATCAATAGGAGGGGAGTAGCCAGGATTTCTGGGTCCCAAGAAAAAAAATCACATTGGGCTCCCAGTTTGTTTTTTTTCTCAATAATTAGCTTTTGGAATTGTCCCAACTTTCCCTCCATGGGGCGCACTCATCATAAATACAGTTAATCCATATAATCTGTATAGACCAATCTCTGGGTCTCTTAGTCGGGATGGGCTGCATGAAACCCTGATCGGAGCGTCCCAACCTCCAGCAAATTTCCTCGTACATATTTGTCATTTCTGCAATTAATACTGTTCCGTGTCTTTGGTCCACGTAGTGTTTATATTTGTGCTCAAGTAAACCAAACCACACTAGAATTTGCTTGCAAGCAATCTCCTAAGTGGTCTCAGACCACTTTCTTGGTGCACACCTGGAGTTAAATGAGCACGTTTACAGTTGTTCAAACAAATCGTACTAGCAGAGCAAACGCAGCTGAGCTCGTTATAACTGAACCAAACATGTCAAGTGGGAACGCATCCTTAGGGGCCGTCAACACAAAGCGTTTTCAGGTGAAATACGGCAAAGTTTGTGGGGAAATCCTAAAATTCTGGCTTGTCCTTTCCGTGTAGGCAAGGAAACTGCTACTTTCTGCAGCCCAGGGTTTTATAGACGATGGATTTTTTCACTGCATGTAAAGGGGCTACATTTATATTGCTCTCAAACTCAAAAGGAGACTTTGAAAGTTAGTGTGGGTGTGAAAAAGTACATATCTACGCTACCGAGGGTTTAAAGAGTTAAATAGCTTTGCTGTCCAAGCATGTGTGCTTCCACAGAATGCCGTCAAATTGCAGCGACATTTTTTTCCACAAATGCTAAGGTCTGTCCAGAAAGTAACCCCATTCCCTCTGTCCTGGTGTGCATAGATCAGGGAACTGAGGCTGGTATAATAGCAATGATTGTCCCACTTCCCGCTGGGGCTAAAAACAGGCTACCTACTGGCTTCCTGACAAGCCACGCGTTACTGTTCAATCACTGCTTCCCATCTAATGCACTAGGCAGACACACAAAATCAACACACATGGGCACAATGGCTTTCCAAGATATACAAACAAAAAAAATGTAGCGATGCATGCATAAAGAGTGACTCACGAGCATTCACACACTCTACAAGCAGTCACACTCCCCCGAACACACCCGCTCACAGCTTGTGCATGTGTGAGGACAAGTGTGAGAGGCAGCAAATGTGGCAAGTTATCTGTAATATTTGTGCTAAAATGCCAAATGTGGGCGACTTTCTTGCCGATCTGAGGCTGGCTGACCAACTTGTAGATAAATGCTCAGGAGAGTCCAGAGTGTGAAGAGTGAAGAGGAAGGAAAATGCTGCTGGAGATAAAATCCAATACCAATTATACTCCTCAGCTTTTACCTGTGACAGACGTCATATAACATTTCTGCAGCGCTAAACCTCAGGTGAACCCCAACAGCTCTTGCCAGTGTGCACTCAAGGTGACAGACACGACGTCAACCAATTGTTAAATTGATCATTTTGTCACACACAGGAAGTTTGACTGGCCAAAAGGTTTGTTTTGTGTTGTGTTGCAGTCGTGTTTTTTCTCTCCTTTAGTAACAGGACACGGACATTTGGAGGCGAGCAATTTTTGATTGCTGTTCGGTGCATTCATGTCCAGAAAGTTAGCTCTATTGGGAATCCAGAGAATGTCCTAATTTGTTTACCCAAATGTCACATGTAGTTGTTTGTGCACATTTGAACCGCTGCGCAGAAAAAGGTAACAATTTCTCCCAAAAAATAATTTCTGACAAATACACCAGCTGTTGCACAATGAAGTTGTTGGAATCGTGGATTCTTTCACAGATACGGTATGTTTGACAAGTGAGTTTCAAAGGGGACTTAATACAGCGCCCTGCAGCACTCCTGTGCACACCGGCTTTGATTTTCTAATAAGGAGGCTTTGCTGTTTACTTACTAATGCGGTCATTCTTTTCTCTAGGCTCAATGATGTTTAAAGTAGAGGTAATACTAACTATTCACTACTGGTAAACGTAGCTAGTATGTCATTGGTCCAGGGAAGAGGGTTGTTTTGAAAGGTGATGTTCTCTGTTTGGGCCGCACGGTGGATAAATGGGTAGCATGTTGGCCTCACAGTCAGGAGGTTCAGGGTTCGAATCTCCGTTGGGCATCTCTGTGTGGAGTTTGCATGTTCTCCCCGTGCGTGCCTGGGTTTTCTCCGGGTACTTTGGTTTCCTCCCACATTCCAAAAACATGCATGTTAGCTTAATTGGCGACTCTGAATTGTCCATAGGTGTGAGTGTGACTGGTTGTATGTCTTTGTTTGGCTGTATGTGCCCTGCGATTGACTGGCGACCAGTCCAGGGTGTACCCCGCCTCCCGCCAAAAGCCAGCTGGGATAGGCTCCAGCATACCCCCGACCCTAATGAGGATAATCGGCATAGAAAATGAATGAATGTTCTCTGTTTGCTGTTGAATTCCTATGAAGATGTACGTGCGATTTCTTTTGCAACGCAAGTAATTTTAAGGAGTAAAATAATCTGCTGACATACTTCAGACACAAATAAAAGCATACAACCACAGGCAATAGTAACAGATGAAGAGAGCTTTAACCGGTCAAGGTCTTTTTCAAACCACAGTGGTCCATGATGGCCTTCAGGTTTCTCATATTTAATCGCAAACACCCTCGTCACAGTCCACCATCTCTTGAGGGGCTTTTCGCCCCGTTAAAAGTTTGGTCCTTTTATCACTGGCAGCCAAGCACCCACCCATGGACCTTTTGTAAAAGTAGAACAGGCGAGCTGGAGCCCTACCCCGCTTAGATATTATGCAGTCAGTTTTCAGACCGCAGCACCCATGAGACCCTATTACCAGTGACACTACCACCAGGCTCTACTTGCACAATGACAGAGGTAGCGCAAGCATTGGAGCAAAGACAAAAAACAATAGAACGCAAGGAAAATCGGAGGAAAAATGTCTACATGGGAGGAAAGAGGATAGGATGGGGAGTCATTAAAGGAAAGCAGACCGAGGAAAGAATGGATGATTGTCCTGATGGAGAAATAACACTGAACCCTCTGATGGTTTATACAGTATGTATTATTCAGAGCAAAGTGTTTAAACATTTTCTCTTGCTTTGCAGTCATGCCGGGGAATCCCAACAACCTATCATTACTTTACATGTCTCTTTATTAGCAGGGAATGCTAATGAAGCTCTTCCATGGGTTAAAACATACACCCTAAAGAAAGGTGGATTTTATGTGTGTATGGTGCCCATGGCAACACAAATAAATAGAAAAAAATGTACACCTACATTTCCAGAACACCCAGCTTATTCTTTGACTGTTGTTCTTATTTTGTGTACCGTACTGTCACTGCAAGGCATTTTAAAAGCGCTGTCCCTTTTTGGCTTGTACACGTCAGTGCTGCACGCACGGATTGTACACGTTCAAAAGCTAGCACCCTCCTAACCGGCACCTTTAAAAACTACTTCATCAAACGGTAGCCGTTAATAAAGAAATAAAGTCAATACAACTAAGATGAAGAAGTACTGTGTTAACTCTAGTTCAAGAACAACAAAAACACGGTCCACAACAAAAAAATTATCTATGATGATAATAATATAAATATTAATAATATTCTAAATATTGTATAATGATAATAAATAATTATTATTATTACTATTAATAATAATAATAAATAGTGTAATGTTTGCTCTGTTATTTTGAAGGACCTACCGCAAGAATGCTTGCTTCTCTTTATCAGTGATTTTTTTGGCTTGCAGACTGGTTTATAGTAGGTCGCGGATGTTTGCCAAAGAAATCATACAAAAATAGATTTACCCTTTATTTTGAAGGGGCATGATGGGGGCGCAACCAGACGCAACGAACCCTCTATCTCCCGATGTGTTTAAATGTTTTTGCGTTTGCCAAAGTCGGTAATTGGTTGTAGATGTTGGCAGCAGCTCTTTATGGACTTTGAAACCCAAAGTCGCCGGGGAACTACAGAGGCTAGGCCTCCTCCGGTGGCCCACGTCAGCCTCGGCCCACACTACCGTGCCGCAACTGCAGAGACGGCGCCGCAGGCGGTGTGCAAGGAAGCAGAGGGATCCTAATAGCGAACCCATACAAGCCAGCTTTTCCATCGATCATCCCGGCCGACGTTCCTCTATAACAGTGCTTCTCGGCTGGCGGGCCTTGCATTGACAAGAACAATACTTCCGTTGCATGAACTTTTACTTTCGTTTCCTCCTATTCTTTTTGTGGCAACTTAGCTCCGTGTTTTCAGGTCGGCAGGTCTCTCAGCAGGAAAGAAAATCCCACTCATGTACTTTCACACGCTGATTATATACGTTTATGCCCGTTTGTGTCCCGTTTGTGTCCTTTGTTCCTAGCACTTATTGACAGACGACACTTTTGGACACTTGAAGCGACTTGAAGCTTGGAAAAAGAAACAAAAAACAATTTGGTTTCTGTGGACAATCTTTACTGGTAGACAAAAATTTGCCAAAAGTGTTGCGAACCAAAAGTGGGTCACAAGGCAGTTTTCAGTGGGTCCCCGATGTCCTTGAACGCACCTTGCGTTTGTGCAATTTGCTTGCAATGCCACCACGAGGTCTGTGCCATGTTTATATGTGACTTGGCCGACCTTGAGCGGGAGGGTAAGGACATGGAGGGTGAACTTAACACAGCTAGATTGCCTTTATTTCGGTTGGAGAAGATTGTGCTATAAAGAGTCAAGTGTCTCGCTGCTCCAGTTCACGTTGCGGGGGGAGGGGAATTCCGCCCACAATGAAGACTGGCAGGTACGGTTTCATGCCAATTTGATTTATTCATGCCCAGTTCGATCTATTTGCCCAGGCGGAGGGGTGGTCCACAGAAGAAAAAGACCTTCTGTTATTGTTAAACTTACCTGCTGGGTTAATCGGAAAATTAATCAGTTAATCAATTTATTGCGTTTATTTTGCTTGCTTATCTGACGAGTTGCATTAGAGCAGCTGGAGTAGCTTGATGTTGCACTTCTCATCCAGGTCCAAGTCCCGGTGCTGTCATTAAACTCCTCCGATACCATGTGCTGAAAACCTTTACAAACACCCATCCATCCATCTTTTATGCCACTAGTGTCATAGGTATGCTGGAGCCTATCCCAGCTGACTTTGGGTTACACTGGTCACCAGTCAATCACAGGAAACATAAGCATTCACACTTACATTCATACCTACGGACAATTTGTACGTGCATGTTTTTGGAATGCGGGGAGAAGAAATCCGAGAACATGCAAACTCCACACAGAGAGAAGATTGGAACCCTGATGTTTCAGATCTCCTGACTGTGTGGCCAACACAATACTATTACACACACCTTTTATTCAAGTAATTTGAATTTGTGGATAAAAATGCATTGTTCTTGCAACAAGTATACCTGGGCGCCTAATGAGGGGAACACGGCTTTTTGTGTAAGAACTTAGCACAAAAAAGCTTCTCCATGAGATGAGTCGTAATCTGCTGCAAACTCAGTAGCTTGTGGGTCTACGGGGGAACAGAACTGATCAAGTGTGCACCACCACGAGCTCTGATTCTTCTCTCATGACAACGGAAAGTTGGTGCAGACTTGTGCGTGCGCGTCATCGTCTCGGCCACACAACAGCTCGGAGAAAAATATCAGTTGCGGCGCACGCGCTGCGGCGCGTTTAACGGCGTGTCGCTGCAGTCGCAGTAGCGGGAGATCTGCCGCACAAGTTGTTGTAGAAAATGGTCTCTGTGACAGATGAGCTGTCGCCGTTCCACCAGGCAGATGCAGGCCCTTGATCTCCGTCTGTTGCCTTTTGTTTCACAGCGCTAAGCGAGTCAATTATCTAACGAGCAGCTAACGAGGAGATAAGACCAATTAAGATGATAGCGCATGCGATGGCGGTAATTATGACAATGACACCCGGGTCAGCGTCAGGAAGAGGCAGTAAGGATGGATGACAACGCCGCTCAGAGTGCACATACTTGCACGTACGATATAAACACATTTAATTGCCACACTGTCAACGCTGCCATTGTTTTCAGAGCGTGTGCTGGTAATGAGAAATAGTTGGCGGAGATTTGACACTTCCAGGGCGCTTGAAACAAAGCAGCGCAATTAGCAAGTATGAGCGGTTACTATGCACATGGCTTTAAGAAGTAATCCAACACAACTTTTTTTTAAATGAAAGACGAGGTCTGCAGTACATGCACTTTTGGACAAAACTAAATGCTGCACTTGCATTGATTTGCCCGCTGGTGTGCACAAATTAGGTGATGTGTAATGGTTGAATTTATTTTGACGTAGTACAGTCTCGCCTCGCCACTTTGCTGTTCACATGTAGTGGCTTCACTCTATCGGTTTCTCTAAAATATACAAATGAATAATTCATTCTGTTGCATGGTTGCAGAACGGATGCCAGCCGGTGCGGCTGTGCGAGTGTAGGTTGGTAAACCTCACTCCCTCTGCCTTAAGAGCTGCGCTGAACACCCGGCCGACTGCCCTGGCTTTTGGTGGAGTGGTCAGCGTCCTCGCCTCCCATTACGAAGGTCTGGTGTTCAAGCCCCAGGGCGGGTTACAGTTGAACATGGCCTCTTCTTAGAAAAAAAAAAAAAAGGATCTTTTAGCAAATGTTATGAATTGTTTATGGATTTTCAAGTATAAAAATGACTAAATGAACGCAACAAACTTCAAAAGCCGCATTCAAAGACATTGAAGATATGTAGTACTCTACAGTAGGTGTCAGTATTGTAATGTTACCCTAATCTTCAGTGAGACCGCAAACGCCAGACTTGATTGCCAGAGGAGTCTTGAATTATTCCACAACAGGCACAATTATCCATAACAAAAATCCTTAATAAAAATACGGGCTACTGTTGCGGCCGTAACCCATGACAGGATTTGTGTCCATTCGTGTCCCCTAGTAAAGACATTTGTTGCAACACACAAGCACAGGACTTATTTATGCATTAAATGGCTTGTTTACTTTGACAATGTCTGCTATATTTGGTAATACAAATGTAAAGGTGACTAAGGGTGACTAAGCCTTAGTCTGAGGCCATGGTTCTCAGTCGGAAACGGGTGGACTGCACGGGAGAGGAAAAACGTTTGTTTTGAGATATGATGCTAATTTTAAGACCGTGTTATCAATGAAGCGTAGTTGTGGAACAGCTCTCCAGAAACGGAGAAATATGATATCGTTTTTTAATTATAATCCCACCATTGCTATTTTCAACATTAGTTAAGCGTGTGGCTTGATCGTGGATCATTTTAATGCATGTCTGATATTATATCCATTGTATAGCCCACTTCCAATGCTGTGCTTTGTGTGAAGTGCTGGTCAAGCACCGCTGCCCGTAGTGACCTGGCCTCTCGCCTCGGACCATGCGCCACAGGACAATTTCATCCTCTATTGAGCAATGGGGCACATGGGAGTAAAACCCTCTTTTAGAGGCTGGTGATTGCCGTAGTTCCCCAAGGGTCAGTGGGTTGGGGGGTAACTTAATGAGACTAACTGGTTTAATGGAGGTTGTGGAGGGGCTATTGATACTATGGGCACACTTATTTGTTGAGGTCAGCAGTGAAGTAAGTCAGCGGAAAAAGAATTTCATGGAGGCATTCAGTGCCTTGCTCAAGAATATAATATCTCATACAGACCTGATGAAAATCTTAAGAGCAGTTGAAAAGTTGCTAGAATTGAGCTTTTGCACATTTGGAAACTAATGAGGTTTTGAGTAGAGCTACAATATGCAAAAGCAAGAAGGGGGAGTGAGACAAAAAGCATAATGTATTGAAGACAACAATTAAAGTGAGATAGGCTGTTTATCAGCGGATCAAAAGTTGAAGACCATTGCTCAAAAAGTGAGAAAAAACTCTCCAAACCAGAACAAAAAAATTTTCTCAGTAGGACTCAGTAATGAGTAGCTCCACCGTTCTTGTTAATCACTTCAAAAATTGGTTTAGGCATGCTTGATGCGAGTGTTTCCAGGAAGTTAGAGGGAACATTGCTCCAAGTGGTGAAGATGGCTTCACAAAGAGCATCAACTGTGTGGAACTGATGGCCGTTTTTATAAACTTCCCTTGCCATCCATCCCCAAATGTTCTCCATGGGATTTAAATCAGGGGAACATGCAGGATGGTCCAAAAGAGTGATGTTATTCTCTATACTACACTTGAACACTACTGTAAATTTTTATACTGTATATACATATATATATATATATATATATATATACATATATATATATACCTTCTTTATGGCGGCATTTAAAGAGACGACGTACTCTGTGACAATTCACAGCGACAGTAGATATAAAAAATTTTGGTTTTGTCATCTGACAGGGCTCTGAAGTTAAACTTACCAAGGAAATTACCCCTTTCTATTACACTATTCTTTGTCGATTTCTGCTCAATATTTGTTCCGACCTGTGGCGCCGCATCAACTCCCACACCGCTTCGCTCCCTCAAACTACTGGGCCGAGGTTCAAGCAGGACGTGCACACCTCAGAAAAATGGTGCCGTAAAGGAAATTTTGTGTTGAAAGTCCTAATATGGAGAGAATTCTGGGAAAGAAAGCTGTTCTCTTTCTGCACAAAAACGTACAGAAACCGAACCAAAAATATGTGACGCTCACAAGTCAGTTAGGCAGAGGTAACTCTTTGTTTAGCAAAAGAGGTAGGTACTACACAAGAACTTACAATGAACTGAACTTGCCAGAAATCACAGAAGGTTCCTTCTCAACCTCACAATCTCACTCTGGTAGGACCTGCCCACTTCACTGATCGCCTCTGCCCATCGCTCTCTTGAGGGCAGAGCCCACTCATCCCATCGGGGTCGTTTAGCCTCTTTAGCTCCATCCTCTACACTGAGCAGGCTCCCCCATCCGCTAGTGTGTGATGAAGTCCTTGAGCTCTTTAAGTGTGGTCGCCATTATGCAATCCCACTTCTGACACCAGTGGTGCGCTCATGTGTTGGTGAGGAAGAGATAACTCTGAACTTGGCAAGGTCAGGAACTACAAAAGAGCGACGCTACAATGTGCTGACTCAAAAAACATGTACACATCCTTGAGCAGCTGTTTTTTTCTTTGCAGATTAAATGGTTCTCGCCCAGGAAAGGGTGGAGTGCCATCTCCGGGTCGGGGATGAGGTCCTGCCTCAAGTGGAGAAGTTTAAGTACCTCGGGGTCTTGTTCACGAGTGATGGAAGGATGGAACG